>CAJVPL010000140.1:0-40511 GCA_910591945.1 Ambispora gerdemannii
TAATCAAATTTGGTTATGTAGATCGATTAACACGTGCTTTTCATACTAATAATAATAATATGAATTAAATATGATTAATATGAATTATAAATAATATAGAATGAGGTAATATAAAAATAAAATGAAATAATATAAATATAGAATGAAATAGAATGAAATAAAATGATAATAGTATGAAATAAAATAAAAATAGAATGAAATATTATAAAAAATAATATAAAATAAATATAAATAATATAAAATAAATATGAATATGATTTACAAATCAATTATTCAATGAAAATTAACTATGAAAAGTCATGTGATATGCTAAAATTCATATTACAGCAATAGGATTTATGAGAATTATAAGAATTTCTAATTGTAACATCACTTTCTAAGATCAGATATATTATTAGCTCAACTTGTATTTTCAAAGTCTTGAAGCCATCTGATAGGATCTTGAATGTCACTATAGAAATTAATAATTTTACTTTTTCTCTTTCTTGATTATTATCAATAGCAGTTGTCAATTGATAAAGATTATTAATCAGATTATTGAATTAAGTATTGTCTACCATTTTTTCTTCTTGTTCTTCTTCTGATTCTTCGTTATCTTTTTCTGGTTCTTTATTATCTTCTTTTGATTCTTTATTATCTTCTTCTGGTGTTGGCAAAGATAGATTATCTTGAATTATTATTCAATTTTCTGATTTTTGTAATTCAATTAAGTCTTCTCGCAGTTTTTGTTGTTTACGGTAAGTTACTCTTTGTACAAGAAAATCTGTAGCTTCTTGTTGAAAATTATATAAATATATTTAAATTTCTTGTTCACTTTGCAGAGAATATTATTCTAATAAATCTCTAAGTTGATTTAATGATTTAATATTTGTATTTTTCATAGATTATATTAAAGATATTCACAAGTTAATCTTTAATTTCTTTAAGTTGTGTTCTAGTAAAATTTTCTTTCAAATCTACTTCGTCTTTTAAAGTTTCAAATTGTCTATTGATTTTAACAGCAGTAGATTTTGTTGAATCCAGTTTGAATTAATAGTTGTTTATCCATAAAAGATTCTTTTGGTAAATATTTGATCAAAACTTCTTTTATGTCACTTAAATATTTTACTCAATATCCTTTAATCTCACGAATTTAATATTTTTTCACTAAGTATTCTTTTATAATAGTGCTTTATAACACTTTTGAGTTTTCAATCCACAGAGAATTCTTTTACTAATAATTATTCTTTTATAATGGAACTTTATAATGTTTCAAAATTTCAATTCACACAAGGGATCTAATAATTGTTCTAATAGTACTTTCAAAATAATGCTTTTGAAATTTTGATTCACAAAGAGAGCATCAAAATTTTGTTACTATTTTGATGGGACTTTGAAATACTCAAGGGTATTTATAATATTCAAAGAGGAAATTCAAATGTCTTAATGACAATTCACAATCTTAATAATACTTTATGACTTTAGACTGAATATAAATTAAAGTACAATAAGTACTTATAAGAATCACTTAAAGGTTGATAATAGTTGTATTCTTTTAACGCAATAACTGAACTGCTAAAAAGAGTCCTCAAAATCTCAGAGTCAAAGTTATAGAAATTATAATATTCGTATTATCAGTAATATGAAATCAAATATAAATGTATGAACAATGTATTATTAGCAATACAAAGTCAAAGATAAGTTTATGAGTAATGTATTATTAGCAATACAATTTCAAAGACAGATTTATGAATTATAATAATAATTTCTTTGTTTAATATAATATTCAATAGACTTTGTCACAATGTATTTAGAAGATCTAGAATAAAGATGATAACTTTTATAGTGCTTTTGGCAATCTTGCTTAAGCTACTATAATATATGTTGATTCAAGATCTGTATAACTTCTTATAAAGCTATTATACAAGAAAATGAATACTTTGTTAAAAGGATGTAGAGAGAAGTTTGCGCTTAACTACCTATTCTATATAAAGTACAAACTACTTTTCTTTGAATGATCAAAACTACGTAATAACTAATTAGACGTGATAATTGGAAATTACTATCTAAAAGGACTTGCTTATATCTACTTCTAATAACTATGATACATGTTGTTTTTATACAAATTTAAGATATAATTTATTAGCTATACGAATTTATGTTTACTATATCACTTAAATTTTATTGGTTTAATATTTGTTCACTCATTCATTTAGTTATTTATTTATTCATTCACTCGTTCACTTGTTCACTTGTTCGTTCATTTCACGTGATTTGATCTTTATCCAATAAGATGTGAAATATGTATAATCCAATAATATGAAATGTTATGACAAAAGATCATTATACAATAGGATGATATTTGTAGTTGAATTGAGTTCAAAAATTCAAGACAAGAGATCACCATTTGTTATTAAATTCAGCTAGTGGAATTTCAAGTGGTTCAATAACATCAAAGAGAAGAACGCGCTTTTAATTAGGAATTAAAGTTGCGAAGTTCATTTTTATATAGCTCGTTGTTGAAAATGGTGTGTTTTTAGTTTTTTAAGAACGTGTTTTTTTATTTTTGATCAGAAAATTTATACATGATTAACATGTATTCAAATTGATTGTAACAAACATAACAATAACAAGAAATATAATGCAATGAACAAAAAAAGAAAAAGTTTTATAATGAATAAAAAAAGTAAATTTTATAATGAATAAAATGATATTAATGATAATGAGAAATATAATGCAATAAGTAAAAAAAGAGAAAGTTTTATAATGAATAAAAAAAATAAATTTTATAGTGAGTAAAATAATATAATAAATAACCAACAGAAAATAAATTTAGTAGAATAACATTTGTAAATAATCAACAAGAAATGAATCTAGTTTATTAATGCAAAAAAAATATTTCGTTTAATATTAAAACATTAAAAAAAAAATTTTACTCAACACATTATGCTTTTTACATTGAAATTCTGACTACCAAGAACATATTACCAGCAGTATTACAAAGAAATAGCTCTTCAAGACATAAGTAATTTTGTAGGTACGCACGAGTTAGTGTAAAGCAAAAAAGTTATTTTGATATTTATCATAGATCACATTACACACTTGGAAAATTGATCTCCGACTACAGTGATGGATCACTTTCCGGAATGAATATCAGTCACATTATCCTGTGTCAGGTCACATGGATACCACGCTTTAACGCATCCCTTTTTTAGGCACCACTAAGTAAGTTTTTAAATATTCACTCTGCAATTTTATTGTACTCTTTATCAACAACAATGTCAGGAGAATTGTGTAATAACTGATGCAATTCAAGAATACAATGCAGGTTTACTTGAATAGTTAGTTATTAATGTATCATTACCTTTTTTGATGGTGGCTGTGTTTGATTATCATGATTATTATTATCATCAAACACTCGTTTGTTCCTCATTTCAAATTTCACAGATGCAATTATAGAAATGACTTTCTCTAAGTTTGAAAGAGCATCTTTGTTTAATTGCGCTGCAGTGTGTACAATTCCATTCACCTAATATGAATATAAGTTATAGGAGACTGAAATGGAAAGATTATTCAAATCACATATAATAAGATCTACCTGAACTTCTGTCATTTCTGCCTGAGCCCGCATAAAATCCAATTTGGATTGTTCAAGTAACTTGCTCTTTATGTTAATATTTTTCTTCTGTCCATGCATCTCCCAGAAGATTTTTATTTGCTTCGTCTTTTTAGCACTCTTGTATAAAAAAAATGGTAAATTAGTGAAATGTATTCGTCGTCATATAAAGTAGAAAATAGGAAAAACCGCAGATGAACAAGCAGTCTTTTCCTTATGAACAAGCAGATCGAAAGGTAGTTCACGAGGATCATTCTGGATCAACCAGCAGTTTTTTCCTTTACAAACAAGCAGATTGCAAAGTAAGTCCATTAAACTATATGCACGACACACCATTGGAAGATGTGCACAACAACAAACAAGCAGTCTTTCCCAATACTAACAAGCAGATAGTATGATAGTTGGTGAGGCACAAGAGTCGAATGGTCTTTGAAGTGAACAAATAAAATACAGGTAAATATAAACATGCCTTAAAAGTTAGTTTCCATTTTTACTTTTTTCCCAATTTCAGATATTTTGGTATAGTGTGAACTAATAGTTAACAACTCATTCTTGTAATTATTATGCTCAATTTGCATATCCAGAATGAAGCTGAAAATCCAAAAATTTTTTGAGCGTAGGTTCTTTAGTGTTTTCCCAAAAATCTATATAATTATAAATCGCAGATTAAGAATGGGAAACCCATAAAGCGTTACATATTGCATCACTTTTCTTACCGCGGTAAAACAAAGCGTTAAGACACTCAGATATTAAATTCATTTTGAAGAAGTTAGTATTTTCTTTGTTTATTTAAATAGTTAATGTGTTAACGATCCAAAAAGCGTGTTAGATGCGTGTCATTACTGCTAATTTATTTATTCCCCTTGTTGATTATCTCGAATTAATGACTATTTTAATGTCACAATACTATAAAATCACATGTCCCAAACGGTCTGCAATAATATTTCTTAGAACAACTTTGAAAGAAAATGAATAATTAAATGTAAAATATACTATATGTTTGCTATTTTTAATTTTTTCTTTAACAAATTATAATTAATAAAATTTTTGTTGAATGGTAAATAAAGAAAATGATATATAATATTATTAACCAACATCTCAAGTAATAATCATGAAATCCAGGATCTTCTGAAGCAATAATTCATGAATGTGAGACATAATTCGTGACTTGAAGCATAATTCATGACACGAAGCATATAATTTGTGACGTGAGACATAGTTTGTTAGTTTTTACTATAATAATAAATGAAAAATTGCAATTCAGCAAGAATTGTGTATTTTATTTTATAGTAATAATTATTAAGTATAATTAGTATAATTAATAAAAAATTAATATAAAATTATTAAAATTTTTTATTAGAAGAATGATTATTCATAAATATAGTAAGATTTAGCAAAAAACATTAGTGCTCAGTTATCATGAAGGCTTCTTAAATTATAATTGAAGCAAAATATTAGTATTGATTTATAAAGCTTATTATTATATAGAAAGATAAAAATGGATAATAAGTTTGTTGTTTTGTATTAAATCTGTTTGTCCAGAAACTTCACTCTTTTGTTTTGTAATAGCACATTTTGTTTTATTATTTTAATGTTTATTATTTTTCTTTCTTCTTAATAAATTTTATAAATAATTCTTACTTTTCTTAAGTAAGTTTCAAGTATTTGAGTATCATTTATTTTGAAAATATAAGAAGCAATTTTTTCATCTTTAAAATATTTCTAATACAGTCAAATCCCTTTATAGTTACCATTCTTGAAAAAGCAAAATTTGGTGATTATAAAGAGAATGTAATTATAGAGGAATTTTTTACCATGTTTATATGTAAATATAAAAGCAAAATAAAATGAATATAGAGAGGTGTAACTATAAATGGATGTAACTATAAAGAGATTTGACTGTAATGTTATAATTCTTTGGTTCTATAGTAGACCTGATATAAATTAATTTTATATTAACTATTTTTATTTAGAGATAATCCTAAAATATCATGATTGTGATGTTAAAAACAATATTGATTTCTGAAATTCTTGGTAATATCAATGTTTACTTTGTCTGGTTTTGTTGCAACATGTCCCATATAATTTAAAAATATTTTATAATAATAATAAATATTCAAGTTTGGTTCGATTTGAACGCCAAATCTTTCTTGAATTTCAAAGTCCAGTTCGATTCATAGAAACACTAATTTGGCGCTTCTTTTGGTGAGGGTTCCAGCCTGGGCCAACCACATTTGTTTATTTTTGTTTGATAGTGATGGTATTATGCAGACAGAATTCAGCCAATCATTGATATAGGTCATGTACCATCTTCAGTTTCACAAATAAATATTAAGATTTCGAAATTCTATTGGTTGATCATGATATTCAACACATTGATATATATTTTTGCACAGTACAACAATAGCAAAAAACAAAAATGGGTATTCTTGAAAAAATCCAAGAAATAGAAAAAGAAATTTCACGAACTCAAAAGAATAAAGGTAGATTAAAAATGAACTTACTTCAAATGTGATCTTTAGCAATGCTACAAATTATTTTATAAATCTTCTAATGGTTTTCAGCCACGGAATATCACCTTGGCTTATTAAAAGCAAAGTTAGCACGATATAGGGTTCAATTATTAGAACCAACCAAAGGAGGAGTCAAGGTAAATTTTAAATGATTACGTTTTCTTTTCTAATTAACCTCTAACGAAATTAGATGAATAATATAGGGAGAAGGATTCGATGTAATGAAAAGTGGGGATGCGCGAGTCGCATTAATAGGATTTCCATCGGTGGGCAAATCTACATTACTTAATAAACTTACGAAAACACATTCAGAAGCAGGTGCATACGAATTCACCACATTAACATGTATTCCAGGAAAGATCGAATATAATGGAGCTAACATTCAGTTACTTGATTTACCTGGAATTATTGAGGGTGCATCTCAAGGTAATAATTCTATTAATCATTCTGTATCTATTTTTTAATATCTCTAAAATAGTTTTTAATTTTATTTAACTATTAATTAGGTAAAGGACGTGGTAGACAGGTTATTGCAGTTGCTAAAACAGCAGATGTGGTTCTTATGATGCTGGATGCAACTAAAAGTTATCAACAACGGTAAATATTTATTCTGATTTCTAATTCCTCTAACCTAAATTTATTTTATAAAATATTTAAATATTTAAGAATTTTCTATTGGATAGAGCATTACTAGAACGGGAATTGGAAGCTGTTGGGATCCGATTGAATAGACAGAAACCTAATGTTTATTTCAAGGTATGAAATGCATATTTTTTGTATATCTTTTTTCTTACTATCGTATTAAATATTACCATAATATTATTAGGTTAAAACAGGAGGTGGAATAGGTTTCAATTCAACTGTTCGATTGACTCATGTGAATGCTCAAATGGTATATCAAATTTTACATGATTATAGTATGTATGTGGTTTTTTGTTTATTCTGTAAATTTATTTTATTCTATTCTATTCTATTTTATTTAATTACTTTTTTTTTATTCTGAATAATAGAAATATTCAATGCGGAAGTATTAATAAGAGAAGATATTACAGTGGACGAATTCATCGATGTGGTTCTGGGTAATCGAAAATACATTCAATGTCTTTATGTAAGTTGATTAAATTTTTTTTTAATTACAAATCAACGTTTCGCTATTATTCATTCATTTCAAAAAAAATTAAAGTGTTATAATAAAATAGATTCGATTACTTTGGAAGAATTAGATCGTCTTGCTAGAGAACCAAATACAATTGTAATAAGGTAAGTAAAGAAACTAATTTCATTTATCCAGATGAAAACTTTTTTTCCAAAAATAATTCAAGTTTTATTTTATGAATTAGTTGTGAATTAGATTTGAATTTAGATTATTTAGTGGAAGAGGTATGGCGACATCTTAATTTATTGCGTGTATATACTAAAAAACGAGGAGGTATTTGTTTTTCTTTTTATATTTATGTCATTATATTTTTTAAAGTTTTGCTTAATTTTAAATTTTTTTAAAAAGAATATCCTGATTTTGAGGGTGGTCTGATTGTTAGAAATGGATCTACCGTTGAACATGTGGTAAATAAAATTTTATTTGTTTGTTTTGTTTGTACTACGTTATATCATTTATATACATTCCATGAAAAATAGTGTCACTCCATTCATCGATCACTAGCTGAAGAGTTTCGATACGCGTTAATATGGGTAATATTCTAATTTGATTAAATAATCGAAAATTTTTAGCATGCTAATTTTTTATTCTTCTGACCAATTAATTAGGGGACTTCAACAAAACATAATCCACAACGAGTCGGATTATCGCATGTGGTTGAGAATGAGGATGTGATTCAAGGTATTATTTTTATTTGTAGTTTTTTGATTCTTAGTGTCTAGATTTTAATCAAATTCTCTTCTTTTGAATTAGTGGTGAAAAAGAAATAAAAGATCCTCTTTACAAGAAAAAAATAAATTCGAGCCAACGCATTATTTGTTACAACATATGGTGCAGGAAATCTGTACTCAACAATCATGTGACTTTGTTTCAAAATCCGTGTTATAAAAGTCACGTGATACATAGCACGCGAAAAATATCAGATTTTCTAAATTACATTTCTATAAAGGCAAATAGACTGTTGAGTACGTGCCTTTTAATAAATTGAGAGAATAGCAGAAGTTTTATTTCTTTGAATGGTATATAATAGCAGTACCTTTTTTTGTAAAAGATTATGTGTATGGAATTCCACACCTATATAATTTAAATTATCGATAAATTGAGTTTTTAATGGTAAAATGAGAGAATAATTTTAGGCATGGATTCTATCTAGGCAAAAAATTTTAGATTCAGGAAATTTGGCAGAAATCATCATGAATCTTCGTAGATCTTTATAATATGTGTCACTAATTTGCTAGAAGTAATTTTTTTTCGATAGTCATCAATTTACCCATCTCGAAGTAATCGAATCAATATTATCATAAGTAGTAACTTTTTTTCTCTGAACGTATCACTATGTTTTTACCAATAAATAGGGAAATGTATTCCGTATTCATTGGTAGCATTAATTATTACCTCACTTATAAATTATTACCACACGTATAATCGTAACGTGAAATCATCAAGATATCTAACAAATGGACTCTTCAATCGCATTGATCAATGTATGCGACTGCAATCTTTGGCAATGGAATTTTTTTGATTTTTATTATTCGTTTTACCAGTCGTCGGTATGAATATTTGGTGCTCAAATTATTTATTATTTACTAAATACTAAATTAAACTAATTAAGTTATTAATAAAGACTAAAGATTTTGGTGATGATGGTGATATACTTTTGGTTGTCAAGAATAAGATAGAAAAAAGACAATTTCACGGGGTGTGAAATGGGCAGAGAGGGTGTTCTATATTATTTTGCGTGTATTATTTTTCTTGTCATTATTATTATTTTTATCTTAAGAGAAAAAGCAAATCTATATATATGTGTGTATTAAATCTATTTGTATGTATAAAAAATCGGCCTAGCATTGTTTGGGTGATTGGAAAAAGGGAATTGTGATTTGGTGTGATTAAGAAAAAAATACAATTAAGGCATATAAGTGAACAAAAAGAAAGCTTATTTGAAACATTGTGGCATTAGTAGGGGTTGTGTATAAGGATGATTGTGAATAAGGATTGTGTGTAATGTGCGAAGTGAATGAGATGACTTGTAAATTTTTTCATTCTCTCCGTTAAAATAGAATACAATAATTAATAGTAAAAATGCAATATTAATGAATTAATGGTTTGTGTCTATATGAGTGAGTTTGTGTGAAAATGAAATGAAATGAAATGAAATGTTAAAACCCTTTTCCGAAACCTGGCCTTTCTATGAAAATATATGTATATAATAATAAATGTGAATGTGTGAATTATTGCAAATGCGAAGTTTTTGAGTGATGCAAAAAAGAAAGAAAAACAGAATAAAACAGAAAATATGAACGAAACGAAACAGAGTTTTTCATGAACTATATAATTACTGGCTAAGATAAAAAATAAAATCGTTGAAATCATAATATGATCATCATTATTAATGTTTGTTTTATATATCGATGAATGGATGGATGAATGTAAGAGAATAAATAAATTACATAAATTCGTTAAATTCGTTGATTCATTATCGTTAGAGGCAATGGAGCTTCAATTGGCGACGGATATCCGAATTTATAAATTTCATCAACATTTTGTTGATTTGAATTGGAATTGGTGATGGCGGTTGGTGGTTTATACGGCAGGAAGCGAGATTGTGGTGCGGTGGAGATGCTCAAGAGATTATTAGCTTTTCGACCAATCTTTAATGGCGAACTCGGCAAGTAAAGACAATCGATTGCAGGTAATATATTCGCACTAACAGCAATTGTGGATCCGCAGCAATCACAATAGCTATTATTATTGTTACCATTATTTTGACGATGACGAGTATAATGAGAATTATGTGATTGTTGCTGCTGTTGATTATATTCGATATATTCTAGGGAGGCCGAAATCGTGTCTAATGGATAGCAATCGGTTTGTGGCGGACTTGGTGGTCCATTGAATGAAATATTACTATGAATCGGTCTGCATGCTTGTTGTCTTCTTGCATTATAGGCACTGTTTGATAGATCCAAAATGAAATGATTATTATTTGTGCAATTAAAATCCAAAACAGACACTCGCACAAAAACTTACGTGTTGTACTCTCTCCAATCTGGATCATGCGTTTTTCGATGCCGGGTTAGCGTAGTTCTCCGAGTAAAGGTCTTGCCACAACCTGAGTGCAAGCAAACGTATGGTCTTTTACCGGTATGGGTGCGGCGATGACGAGCTAGTGATGAAGACTATTTTTGATGAACGAGAAATTATTAGAATATTTTTTAATTTAATTTGTAATCTACTGATAAAAAAGATGAAATAACGGGAAAAGGGTTATGTAAACAAAAACGCACAGTATACGCCGCGCTTTTTACAATGAAATAATCAACGCCAAGAAATAGGAGAAAAACAAAACATTGATATTTTTGGAGAAATAGAGAAAATAATTAGATGATTAATAATTAAAGATGAATACTTACATCACTAAACGACTTACCACAACCTGCTTGTTCACAAGTGTGTGGTCTCTCGCCAGTATGAGTACGATAGTGAACTGTCAAAGCCGAGCGTTGTATAAATTGCTTTCCACATCCTTGCCATTCACAATGATATGGGCGTTCTCCTGTATGAATCCTCCGGTGTCGAGCAAGGTCTGATCGTCTCGAGAAAGCTTTGCCGCATTCAGCCCAATTGCATTCATAAGGCTTGTCGGATTCTAGTTGTATCATTTCCGTATCGGTATTTTCTCCTCCACTATTTGAATTCGGTGGGCTTGCTGGTGCACCCAGCCCACCATTCACACCACTCACATCATTGTTTCCTACTAGTAATATCATCCTGTTCTTGTTGAAATTCTGACTATGGGTCGCGCGTGAATCTTCATTTAGAATATTTTTGAGGTCCATTGTATTCAGAATTTATTGGTTGATTTGATCAGGCTTGTGTATATATATATATATTTTGATTATGTATTATTGGTAATCGCTGATTGGCGTAAAGGCGTAACAAAAGATTGAATAGAGATGGGATAATAATCCTCTCGTTGGGGTATGCGTAAGAATAATAAAAAAATAATCAAGACACTATTAATGATTGTTTGACAGATCTCTTCACGAACAAGAGAAAAAAATCTGAGAAAAATAAAAAACGAAAAGAAATGATATATTTATGTGCTTAGAATTTAATAGGAGGATGATGAGATGTATAAAGGATTCAAGAGAGGTGGTTAAGAAGAAAAAAAGGAATGAAGGGAAAAAAATGTGTTTTTTATAAAAAGATTGTAAATAATAAAGGACCTTAATATTAAATTAAAAACAAGTTAAAATCAAGTTAAGTATAGTCGGTGTATAATAATATAATATCTTATATAATATTAATAAAGAATAAAGTAATAAAATATCTTTTACTTTATTCTAATAGAAACTAATAACTTTCGTTGTCGTTGTCGGAGAATTTTGCCACGTATTTTGTGCGCAAGAATTTTTTGCGTGAATTACGCGTACAAGAAGAAAAGAAAATTGAAAAAAATAGAATATTTATAAACTTATTCGTGAGAATACTGATATTATTGAATGTATAAAATAAATGCTTATTGATAATAATAATAATAATAATATATATATATATATATATTATTAAAATTTTTATTTATACTATAATATGTTGAAATATTTGCAATGACGGTTTAGAATAAATGCATAAATAAAAAAAAATAGAATGATCGGAGGAACTAATTTGAAGTATTGATTATTTATTATGGAGTTTTTCGGAATTTTTGTAAAGTTTAATTTTATGTTTTTTTTCTTGATTTGTATTTCGTTACAGGAAATACAGGAAATGAGATGATTCGTTACGAAGTTTGAAATTCGGTTTGTCTCTATTCTGTAAAGTGGTTTCAGGTAAAATTTTTTCGGGATGCGTAACGTTAACGTTCAATAGTAATAAAAACCACAAAATATAGTAATTATTACTACGAGAAGAAATATGAAAAAGAAAAAGAGTTTATCGTCAAATTTTCGTAAGAAGAAAGCGAAACAAATACTAATAAATTTTCTCTTTCTTTTTCTCGATCCTTCTTATTCTTTTTCTACACTCGATGAGTTTAAATATAGCTAAAATTATATTGTTATAAATTAAATGACACATAATATGTATATGTACATGTACATGTATTGTATATATGATACATTAATTTGAAAATTTTTTCTTACGTATGCCATTGCTATTGTTATTGTTTTTTGTTGTATGTGTGGGGTTAATGTGTGTATATGTATGCAATGATAGAGTAGCATATACATTAATTATGCGATAGTAATATAAAAAAAATAACCCCTTCCTTATATCTTACATACATGGTATAGTATATTATTATCTACTATTGTGATGAGGGAGTGAATCATTCAATTAACGAAAAAAAAAAGGAAATCAACTTTTATTTCAATTTCATACTCGTAGGTTTACTAAGTTAATAATTATGATATTACGGGGGAAATATTTTGAATAATATAAATAAAGCAATTACGAATATCAAAAATGAATTACAGGGACATATTTAATATTTGAGACAATGCAATACTCTATAGAGAGAATCATTTCAAATCCTCATAACGAAAGAATTGAGTAAATTGAGAAACTAATACCCGATAAGAATCACCTCCTTTTATTTAAAAAGTAGTACCAATAACTTTAAGAAATGCGAATGATCATTTAGTTTCTCACTAGTGTGAATTTGTAAATCACTAGAGTGTGAATTTTGTAAATCCATTAGGTAAGAAAAGGTTTTAAATAACGATAAGATTACAACTAATCGTGGTTAGACCAGTCGATGACAATTTGCAATGCATTTGTTTTCAGAATTATTCCATCAATTCACGGAATCTACAAGACGTAACAATATATGCATTATTTGTACGTTGGGGTTGTTTGTTTGTTAAAATTTAGATGTTTATTATTTTCTATTTAAAGAGGAAAGAAGAACATATTGTACATGTGTCGTCATATATTTGGCCGACTAGCCTATGGCGCGTAATTCGCATTTATTTCATTTCATTTATTTGTTAGGAATTGGCGTCAAATGACGAGGACAAACGAAGATGACAATATCAGTAATCCTCTTTGTTTGATTAATTTGGACTCGGCTTAATTTGATCGATCTAATTATTCCGCCAAATCCCGCCAAATTCTATTATATATAGATGTATTTTACATGGTAGATTACACGTATCTAGCATCTAGTGTAACCGATCCCTCATATTCCAAATTAGTAAAGAATATAACGATAATAAAATTTAAGCAGGGCTTAGCCGGGAATTGAACCCGGGACCTCTCGCACCCTAAGCGAGAATCATACCACTAGACCACCAAGCCGCTCGAAGCTACAATAATTTGATTTTTTTATTAATTTATTATATTATAACGTACATCTATTGAATATGCCAATATCTCCAAGTCATGTTGGGTATATACTAACGCAACGTGAGGAGAGCGTCTGTTCTTCTCAAAACACTAATTTTCAAGTGAAACCAAGGTTTCGCAGACACATTTCTCCGTACATTTCACATACGTAACATCTCCCGACGCGCATTATTGTTTACTTATCGCAGTTATTACCGTTACGAAGCATGATTTAGTTATTATGTAAAATGCAAGTACGCACATACCATCTTCTCGGTCGACATTTCTTCCTTGATTCATCATATTGATATGAATGAAATCACAGAACTTCCTTGTCTCCCTAACACATATAATAACCCCCCGCACGCATATAATTACATGCACACCAATAAACAAAAACTTCAGAGATTCGGTTCGTAAAAAATTCATCATGCTTGTTGTAGATGCAATTTGACACATTCCTATTCTTAAATTATTGCTTTCACACATAAGCTTACATATTTGAAAAATAATCAACACGTAATATGTATACATTGTAATGAGTTGCTGGATTGGTCTCTGGATCTACTATTTATTATTTATTTATTTTCACTACAGCTGTCCATTGTTCTCGTTAACGAGTTTAGAACATCCGGTGACGCATGCAATTTGTCCTTGGTTCGTTTAGATTTTTGTGTCATTATTGATGTATTATTAAGAAGAAAATAAAGCAATCCGAGAAATAATCTATCTTTTGGTCGTCACAGGTTCTATTCATCCCGGTGCAAGAATAGAAGGATGTTCTTCCATTGTTATAGAAATTTCTCCGTATTCAGATCATTCTAGATTCAATTCAAGTTTTGATCAGTTCACGATTTTTCAACAATCTGCTTCATGACACTTAACAATAAAACAAATGACCCCAAATTATTTAATCATCTTCACTTTACTAAACGGAACCCGATCAGAACAGGATGTCATCAAAACTTTACTTAAATTAAATACGATGCTAAAAATAAAATTTTGACGCGCTATCAATGAACCCTGAATTTTCGGTTTTAGACTTTAATTACAAACGAATTAAATCAAAATGAAGATTCCTGTTTTGGCTTATAATAAATGCATGCAAATATATATGCAGTCCATGCATCCATTATATACAAACGCGATTATTTACCCCCTCAAAATTTTTTTTCTTTGATGCATTTTAAAAACTATTTTATGCATTGTATTGCATTGCATCAAATAATTTAACATGCAAGTTAAATGACACATATTATTACCACGTTTTATGGTAATAACCGAAATAGTGCTGTATTGTTTACGCGGCTATTCTCTCTCTATTTAGTATGGGGTATGTGTAATCGACATAACAATAACTATTTTGGTTAGTTAATACGACACATTTATTTCATTTCTCGTTTATTATGTTATCAGAAATTTCTGAGTCCCGTGAATCGTGTGGTATTAATTTTTTTTTGATTCGGAGTCGCATGCAAATAACTTGTGGAAACATGTGAGTGTACCGCATTTATTGTTCGGATGTATATTAAAGAACACAGCTTGGATAAGAATTTGTGTCTATTCCTGAATCGTTAACAAACAACAACAACAACAGCAGCAGCAGCAGCAGCACTATATTAAATCCTAACAGATGATGTATGTACATTGTGTGCAAGGAGGTTATATTAAAAGATATTAAAAGAAAGTTTACATTGTGAATGCATAAATATTTTGATCTTGATTTTGTTGATATTAGGTAGATATTAGGTCAGAAAATATGCAGAGTCTTGATCACGCTTTCGGTTACTTATTGTTGAAAAATCAACAATGGATAAGGAAAGATAAAACGGGAAAGATAACGTAACCTTTCTTCATAAGCGAATGGGGTAAAAGCACATGAAAGTATGGTATGCACAGTATAATCAGTGTTTATGTAAAAACGATATGCGTGATTTTTGATAATTATTGTGACAGATTATAACAAAACCAGATTAAAATGAAATCAGATTATAATAAAATCAAATCAAAATTGGGATAAAAATTTCAGAGAAAGGTTAGGGTTCGGTTAGAGCATAGAGTATAGCATTAAAATCTGTAATGTATTGACCTATGATTATTTAAACATCCCACTCCGTTTCGATTTAATCTGATTTTCATTTTAATCCGCCACAATTATTAAATTTTCAAGTTACATTGCAATGTGAATTGCTATGTTAAAGCTAAAGCGAGCCAATAATCGAGTTTCAATACTAAATCGTCAATCAGTCCATATCGATATATGTAATCGGTTTTAAATCATCGGCAGATCAGCTTGGTGATTATATCATCGAGAGATCCGATTTAATAAAGTCTTTTCTTTAATCGAAATCCTTAGAAACTAATTACAATAAAAACAATGACAATGAGCAAAATTTTCATCGAAAACCTAACTTATAATTAAAGACCTTGCGGTTTCTTTTCCTGTGCAAGATAATTGACATGAAACTATAAAGTAATAAAGACACGTCAATGATATGTCCTTGTTCGTGTTCATACATGTACACATTTTTATGTGAGTTATTAATAGGAGAAGACGTTAATTTCCATTACGTCTGTGTGCACGTGCACGGATAGTTTATTTATTATTATGAACTATTAATAACAAGTGGAATACGTTTTTATTAGTGAACAAATGAAAAGAATTCTTTAAATGAGTTGATGTGAGCGCACGGATATTATTTATCATCATTGGTAATACATTTTCAAACAGATACGAAGTAATGAAACATTCTTTATTGATCCATTCATTCTTATGTGCCTCTGAGTCAACATAAATAATAATATAAACCACGAATGAATTAACCAGCCAACTAAAGGAACTGTCAACTTTAACTTTAATTTTTTGTTCTTTACTAGATAGGAGAAAAGTCAATCAATCACTCACTCACTCACTCAATCAATCAATTAATTAGAACTGCGGAATGAATAAATACATTGCATACGCGCCAAACATATTCTTACATAAAAAGCAAGATGCTTATGCAAAAAAGAGAGTTATGCACAAACACGTTTATACATATACACAAATGAAATTCTAGGGACGAAGATGAATTCTATTCTAGGCTCTCTTTCTTTGATAGTAAATTTTTGAATGTTTGTATATTAAATTATGTACTGTATTGTATTAATAATAGTATTTATGACTAAGATTGCAATAAAGACCATTACATAAATACATTATCAGTATTACTTTACGTATAAATAAATATATATTCGGTATGAAAAATTAATGACAAAGATAATTTATTATTGATCATTAACTAATCTTGTTAAACAAAAACAAAACCTGCATTGTGACTACAGCTAACAATTATTGTGATCTTTCAATGTGTCAAATTTGATTATGATTATTATGATTATTATTATTATTATTATTATTATTATTATTATTATAGAATTTATGAAGAATACTAATCTTACATTCACTAGCTTTTTGACATGTTTCCTGTTTTAATGACACGTTGTACGCTATTTTTTGACACATTTCTGTTTTAATGACATGTAGTACTCTAATTCCGGATGTAAATTGGTGGTGGTCAATGCGCGATTTTTTTTTCGTAAATGGCTTTTTGTTTAACCAAGCAACTTGAATGTGACCAGTAGATTTTTCGGACCTCGGTTTATTTTTATTACTCTGATAGATTTTTTGGACTTTTCACATGGAAAGAATGGACAAATTAAAACGTGCAAAGAATGAAATAAATGCAGGAATAGATGTATTTACTTGGGTCTGACTCGGGATTTTAATCTCGGGCATCATGAGCAATTTGGGTATAGCGATAGGTAATTATTACCGAAATCGGAAATTAGCATTATTGATTTCATTCACATAATAGCATATTTTTTATTAGTATTTTGATTTGGAATGAAATTCGAATCGATTTAAAGAGACAAAATTCTTTTTGCGTGTGCGACTTTGAAATTTTACACTTGCCAATCGTTTTATTCAAGAACAATGGAATAATCATTACGTAATGCGTCATGATTTGCTTATGCATAAATTCTGACAGGATAAAGAATTGTTTTCTTCTAATTGGTTATGCTGGTAAATGAATGAATGAATCGTGAGTGAATAAAATACTTAATTCTTGTCATATTACATAATTATCAATAGAACATGTAGGAAATAGAACAGGGATACATACAATTCTAAAACCTGTTAGTGTCAACTTTCTTTGTTTAGAAATTGATTATATAAAGTTGTCGTTTTATTTTCCCATGCACACGTTTTATATATCTTACAGAGCGAATACAATGTACATACAAACAAATGAAACACATCACAAGTGAAACGAAAATTTAACAACAGTCGTTTTACTCGCACATCATCCATATCCATATTGACTAATAATATTGGTCGTATCTCCGCAATGCATTAACTCGTATGAAACTGACATTTTCGCATAAATTCGTGACTCGTACAAGTTCGGGTATTATGTACATACCAGAATTAGTGAGATTTTAGGATCAGTGCACGCACCTCCCTTAAAACCTTAAGTTGACGTCGAAGCTTTCTCACTCTCTTCTCTAAACTCAAGATTGCCATTCTTCATTTAGAATATATACAATCGCACTCTTCCAAATACATCCAATTCCAAGAGTATGCATCAAGGGAAGTGTGACTGTATAGCTATTGTAATACAGTCACAGTTCTCTTGATGGAACTGGTTTATTGCTATCGCTATAAAAAAAAATGACATGGTTTTATGCAAAGTAGTTTAAAGTAGTCGCTTTTTATTAATAAATAATCTTCGCTATGTAGAGAGGTTCGTCCAAGTTAAAGTGAACTTTACTGTGTACTACTTTGAATTTTAGCAAAAATTGACCTAATTTTAAAATATAAGAAAATACAGTAAAATATACAGTAAAATACAGTCGACTCTCTCTATAGAAAGAGTAGTGGGCTCTATAGAAAACATAGTGATTTTATATAACGAACTTTTTTTACTAACAGAGCCGTCAGTTCGTTATCGAGAGAGTTAGCTGACTGTATATATTGAATTTCGCATAAATTCAAAAAGATACTGAATTTTAGACAAAGATATTCATATGCCGATTTTTTTATCTAAATTCAATTATTTTTCCCTGAAATTAAAATATCCGAAATTTTATCTGAAATTAAGGACACTTTGTTTAGGATTTATTAATTTTTTGATAAATTGAAATTATTGTTGAAATTGATACTTTACTTAAATTCGAGATATTGTTTCATTTTGACTAGAATTCAATGTATTTTGTTGAATTTATGCTGAAATTCTAGTATATTTTTGTATTAAATTTCGCCCAAAATTTATGTCGAAATTATGTTTAATCTGTGTTGTGTGATAGTAAATAAAGAAATACAGAAATGACATTTCATTGATCTTAACGTCATTATTATCATATTGTTACGCATAATGACATTAATTTTTAACGCAGTTCGATTTATGGTGTAAGACAAAATGCTAGCCAATCAAAAATCAATACGACAATTGACGAACGACGCGTAAATAATATAAATATCGAGAGTCCAGAAAACATCGGTAACAATATACGAATCAACACCGCAGCAATAACAATTATTAACAATAACAATGAGCAATGTCTGTCAAGAACTATTTTTGCTATAGTTGCGTGTCAAAAACCACGAGAAAGCAAATAGTTCGATACAAAAATAAGAATATATACTCTATCATTCGAGACTTGCCACCTCGGCCACCAGCAAGACTTGGTTTCTATGAGGATATGGATGGAGAGGAGGAGGACAAGACACAAAACGTTCCACCAAGGCCTCCAGCAAGATTAGGTTTCTATAATGAAAATCCTTTAAAAGAACGCAGAGAGAAAGAGGAGGACTGGGTGAAATGCAGCTCCGATGTCACAATAAACAACATCAAAGAAACGACAATCTGGGGAGAGACACAACAATAGACAGGCAAGTAAAAAGATGGTTATGGGATATTACCACATTCGAATATCCAATCATCGCTCCATGATATAAATGTATCTCACGATCGGGGAATAGGAAGAAAACGAGAATTGCTCATACCCGACAATTTCACTCATTTCGTTTTTAATAAATGAAGAGTGAAGTGCATTGTTGGTGGTGATTTTTTGTTATTATATATACTTCGTAAGACATTATTTTTGTTTCGTTTCATTATTATGATTTCGATAAGACGTGAGCTGGAATTAATTGAATTATGCTCTTTCTTTTCGAATCAATGCCTTCTTTATTCCCAATAATCATATCTCCCTTTCAATAATAAAAGATAGTCGTGTAGAATAGTGATATATTAAACTAATATTTCCAATTATTATCTAACTACAATATAATTTTTTATAATGGGATTGTATAATAAATAATTGTGAATGATTTGAGATTGGAAAGTATTTTAATTTTCCAATGATCTTCAAATTCATCACACGCGTTTTTTTTTAGTGTAAGAACGATCATCATTTCTAATCAACTTTATTAAAAAAATGCGAGGTTCTTTAATTTTTTAATCTGACATAAAAAATGAATAAATAATCCACTTACCCAGTCAAATATTGAAAATGGTTTTTATTTTAGATGTCTGAATCGCAAAAATGATCGTATGATTATTATTATTATTATTATTATTATTATTATTATTATTATTATTAGTATATGAAAAAACAAATATATAAAAGAACCATCAAACAAAAATTGTAATGGACACAAGAAATTACAGCAAGTCATTCCAATACAAAGTAAGTTGGTAGTGATTGCTTTTTATATGTTATCTAATATCAACAAACTTACCAACAATAACTCACTCTATCGATCAGAAAAATTCACCTCGCTCGATTAAAATCTTCCTCACTATCAACCAACCATCTCTTTAAAGTGTCGACAGTGATTTCATGATCCAAGAGAACACGAGATGCAAAATCATATTCGTATTTGGCCATTTTCTTTATTCAAAATTGATATTCATTCGGAGTACACGGTACACCTCTTTAAGATGACATCTACACAGTCTTGATTTTTGACTCTTAACGAGGGTATTTAGAGTTTCGGTTAAATTTTATTTGATGCATGCAAAAAACTCGTTTTTATTTTGATTTTCACATGTGCTTTAAATCATGCACGCATCTTTATACTAATCACATGACGAAAAAAAACGTAAAAGATGCGATTGTTTCTAGATAGTCGAAGAAAGAAAAAATAATGTCAGATAGTTGGGGTGAACCTCAAATTAGAAATCAAGATGCATCTTGGGGGTTAGAAACATCCTCACAGGAACGAAATCCCGAAAATAACACTAATTTTTCGCAGCAAAAAGAACGTTCCTGGGAACAAGGTGACAATAATACTCAGAAAGGAGTTTGGGTTTTTTCCGAGTCAGACACTGCTATTCACGATTCAGCGTGGGAAGATACTACTCAAGCTATTATACGCGATTCGTCTTGGGATAATAAAAGAAAGGTAAAAGCAGCTGCTGATACGCCTTTGAATAATAAAAAAGTGACAAAATCCACTACCCGTGGTAATGCTGGTGGCAGTACGTCCTTGAATAATAGCAAAAAAGTAGAACCCAAAACAGTTGTTTCACCATGGAATACCGTTAAAGACGTAGCGAAATCTACTACTTCTACTGGTAGTACGTCGTTGAGTACTAACAAAAAAGCAGAACCAAAAACGGCTATTTCGCCGTGGGATGAAGATACTGAAGAGGCGGATAATCACGTCGAACATGAAAATGATAAATCCAATACTGGCGATTCACCATGGGATAATAGTGACAATGCTAGAGATTCACCATGGGTTAATAGTAATGTCAAGGCTATTGATGACTCACCGTGGGGTAGTCAGAAAAAAGCAAAACAAGATACTCGCGATTCGAAATGGGATAATAAAAGAAAAGTAGATTCGCGACGAGACAGTAAGAGAAAAGTAAATCCTGATAAGCCATGGAATAAAAGAAATAGTAGTGAGAACGTCGAAAAAAATAAATTTAAATCTGGCATTGGTGGATCATCTTTGGATAGCAATGCTGGAGATTCTCCTTGGGATAATAATAGTGTAAAAGAAGAGGCTAGTATTGCAGTTTCGTCATGGGATAATACTAAGAAAATCCAAGAGCAAAGTGCCGGAATCACATCCTGGGATAACATTAGTAATAATAATCAAGATCAGAGCGCTACAATTTCGTCTTGGGATGATAATAATAATAATAATAATAATAATAATAATAATAATAATAGTAATAATAATAATAATCAAGAACCGAATGCTGCAATTTCGACTTGGGATAACGATAATAATGATCATAGTGCCAAAATCACGTCATGGAGTGATGATATTGATGACGGTGTTAATGAGAATAATAATAATCGTCAAGAGCCGAATGCCGAAATCACGTTGGATAACAACAACAACAATAATCAAAAATCCGATCCCGGAATTTCATCATGGGATAACAATAATAATCAAGAACCGAATGCTGCAATTTCGACTTGGGAGAACAATAATAATGATCCGGATGCCAGAATCACGTCTTGGGGTGATGATAATGATGAGGATAAAGAGCCAAATGCCGGAATTGCGCCGTCGGATAACAACAATAGTCAAAAGTCCAATCCCAGAATTTCATCAGAGGATAACAATAATCATCATCATCAAGAGCCGAATACTGCAATTTCGCCTTTAGAGAACAATAGTAATGCCAGAATCGCGTCTTGGGATAACAATAATAATATCAATAGTAATGATTCGAATACCGGAATTACGTCTTGGAGTGATAATAGTGATCGTCAAGAGCCGAATGCCGAAATCGCGTCTTGGGATAATAATAATCATCCAAAGCCAAATACTGGAATCGCATCTTGGGATAACAATGATGATAATAACAATCAAGATCCGAATCCTGCAATTTCGTCGTGGGATGACAATAGTAGTAACAAGAAAAAGTCCAATCCTAGAATTTCATCACGAGATAATAATAATAACCGAAAGTCAAATATCGCAATTTCGACCTGTGATAGCAATGATAATAATCCGAATGCCGGAATCGCCTCTTGGGATAACAATGATGATTATAACAATCAAGATCCGAATCCCGCAATTTCGTCGTGGGATAACAACAATAATCATAATAATCAAAAGTCCAATCCTGGAATTTCATCATGGGATAACAATAGCAATTATCAAGAGCCGAATGCTGTAATCTCGACCTGGGATCACAATGATGATAATCCGAATGCCGGAATCTCGTCTTGGGATGACAATGACAATTATAATAATCCGAATGCGGGAATCGCGTCTTGGGGTGACAATAACAGCAACAATAAGGAAGTAGATTCATGGGGTAATAGCAACAATAAGGAAGAAGATTCATGGGGTAACAGCAACAATAAGGAAGAAGATTCATGGGGTAAGCAGCAACCAGAATCGACATGGGGCAATCATGAAGAACCATTTACAGGATATTCTGAAAAACCTCAAAATTGGAACAATAAAAATGAAGGATATCGAAAAGGTGGAGACAGCAATTATCGAGAAGAAAATAATCGATCATATAGAGGTGGTGGACCTCGAGGTGGAGGACGAGGATGGGGTGGAGGTGGTCGTGGTCGAGTTCGGGCAAACGATGGTCCGTCTTATCGTGATAATTATGATAATCCGCCCAGAGGTGAAGATACATTTCAACGAGGTCATGCAAATCGTGCATCTTTCAGTAGAAACAGCGATGGTATAATTGATTATCAGATTGCTTTTGATTCATATAAGGAAATTCATCTGCTTTATTTTATGCTATTTTCATTTAAATTAAATTATAAGAATCTCTCCCTGGTGAATCTAAATTAGCTGGTAGAATCACGAGTCTTTACGGAAGTATCCATGCACCAAAAAGACCAGATGGTGCACCTGTTGTTCCATACGTTAATAAAGATCGTGTCTTGACTGGTGGTGCTCATAAAGTATGTTTATTCCGTTCATAGTTAAAAATACCTTTAAAACAATTCTTAATTGTTATATATTAATAAATATTATTATTATCATAATTACCATATAGAAAGTAGACGAAGAAGAATTGGCTGCTCGAATGGAAAAAATCCGAATAAACAACGAAAAAATCAAGGAAAAATTCAAAGTGAGTTTTTTTACGATGATATAAACTCTCAGATTTGTTAAACTTAATTTAATTGATCGTAATAAGTTTCTATTATATTTCTTATATACAGATTGTAGAGCAAGACGAAGCTCAATTCCGCAAAGTTGAAGAAGAAAGAAAACAACAAGAATTACGAGATGCAGAAATTCAAAGAAGAAAGGTCGAAGAAGAAGAACAAGAGCAACGTAGGCGAGAAGATCAGCAAAGGATATTGCAAGCTCGAATTGAGTTAGTAGTCATTTCAATATATATGACAATTTATTTCATTTTTATTAAGTTTATAATTTGCATTCAAATTAAGTCGTTTTTTCGCTGATCTTAGTTCCGAGCGTGAAACTAATGCACGACGACGCACTGAAAATCGTGATTCACGCGAATGGGATAAAGAAAAACTTGATACGGACTGGAATTACGATCGAACACCACGAAATAACGGTTTTCGAGGAGGTGGTCGTGGTCGTGGTCGAAACCGTGGTCGAGGTAGTTTCCGCGAAGATCACGATGAATTTCCACGAAATTATCGCGGACAAAGTAACGACTTTGACAGAAGAAATTCGCGTGACTATAATGATGGCGGAGCAGGATGGGGAAGAGGAGGACGTGATCGTGAGGCTTATAACGCTGATAACAGGCCTCGTCATGGAAGGAGATATAGCGAACACAGAAATGAACCTAATAAAGAAGCATATGGAGGTGGAAATAGCTGGGCAGAACAACAAGAATTAGAACAAACAGGCATAAAATCTAAACTTCCTTGGGAAACTGAAAATGAAAATCCGAATGATGATAATAATTGGGGTGCATCTGACAACCAAGGTATTTACGTTATTATTTATATTGTTAATTTTTTTATAATATCATTTCCTACTATCTTTATAATTCTGAATTTTCCTAACGTTTTGTCATATTCAGCTCGTGATGCAAACTATTTCGAAACCAATGAGAACTCGGAACTTCCATCAAATTCTGAATCAGCATGGTCCAATGTACCAGAAGAAACGTTCAAAGCAGAATTTGGTTGGGATGATGAGCCAGAACAATCGCATGACCGACGAGCTTATAATGCATCCCACTCGGGTAATGATTGGAATTCACAGTCAAACAACCAACAACGCCTGCGCCAAGATGACAATTCATGGAAAAAAGGTGCGAATCATGAATAAATAGCATAGTACTGTCTTTTTACAGATATGGTAATTTCGTATACTTAAATTAAAAATAATCATGTTAGACATGCAATGGGATCCGACTTGTGTTAATGAAGAAACAGACGTTAAAGGATGGGATTGACAATAAGTAAATTTCTTTTTCTCAAAATATATAAGAATAGTAATAATTATAATTAAATAATAAATAATTATTTAGGAATCGACGATAAAACGCGATGAAATTAAAATATGCATCTCTGAATGCTTATTGGGCGTGGCTCTTTTAATTACTTCTTCCATTCACGTCCCGAGAGAAAGAGGTAAATCGTTCATTCTTATTGCCAGAAAAGGGAATGTTTGGTTTTTGCTAACTATTTTTTATCTTTCGTCAAGGTGAAAAATAACAGATACTTATATAACACATTCTGGAATGATATAAGTAACACATCTATAGGATAATGTTTGTATTATTTGGAGTATACATATTAGTTTTCTCTTTCTCTTTTTTTTTTGCTTTAGCTTAATTTTCGTGCTATTGTGTAAGTGGGCAAGTAAATACATTCGTTCATTTTGTAATATTTATTCATGAACATTGTAAATTAATAAAATTTTATTATACACATTTGCAAGAGTCATAATTCATCGAACTCTCACCAAATAATTAAATTAATTATTTCGAATTTTTTCCCAATTAATAATCTCTCATTAACTAACGTGCTCAAATAAGCAGTAGTAATAAAGGCGTGTCATTATGAAGCAATAATTTATTCGATAGAATTACTTACCGTTATATCAAGAATAATAATAAATAGTAATAGTAATAACAAAAATTAAATATATGTATCCACTAAAGAATCCCTCATCTCTTTAACAATAGCAGTTGGTTGTGCTTCATGAAGTTTGAAGATGCTTTCCACGACTGATAATTCAGTCGCAGTACTGTCTAATCCAGCAAAAGCACACCAATCGTTTACTACTAATCCTGCGCCGATTACATCAGAACCTCGATTTATTGTGCCTGCCTAAAATAAATGATCGACAATTTTTATTGTACACGCAGTGTGACACGTATATTAAAGATTTTTCTATTTACTTACCACCAATGGAACTTGAAGTAATGATGATAATTCATCCTGATCTTGAATAGTAGTTCTTGGATGCACCTTAAATTACATTCGATTATATCTTAGTAATCACGATTCTTTCTTTAAGTAAATGCCCGCCCAAAAAAAAAACATACCAAAGCGCCCTGATTGCTCAAAGCGCAATAACTCCCAACCAGTACATTTCCCGCAATGGTTTGTGTAAACACTTCAACATCTAACACATCTTTAATAATTTCTTGTGTCTCACGATCAACATCAGGATGAACCAATGCAACATAATCGTTACATGCTATCACGTTTCCTAATGCGGATAAACGTTCTTCTATTCGTTGTATTTTAACAGAATCTGGTAAAGAATTTCTTAGGTGTTGAAGTTCTTGATCTGTTGTGGTGCTTGGTACTAGTAGGCCTTTACTATTGCCTATTATTTGTGAATTCAAGATTAAGAATTTCGTGAGGATTATAGATTGAAGCTATGTAAACAGTAATAAGTAGTGGTGTGGTGGTAATTAGACTCACCTAGTGTCAATCTGCCAACGATCCGTGTGCCTGCTATTGAAGTATGTATCACTGGGATCACATCTCCCAATTCACCTTCAAATACACTATTCATTATATAATAAGAAGATAGTTCAATTCGTTTTTTTTTTTCCGTTCCAGTACTTTAGATAAATGATATATACGAAAAAACGAATCAGACCTGTAAAAGTTTTCTGAGCCTCCAATTGCAACCAAGCAATACTTATTAGTTAGGCGAGAGAATACACCAATATCGTTACTGTTTTCAAATTGTGCACCTGTATATTTGATGATTTATTTCAATGTGACATTGATCAAAATAAGACGGTAATCGTTCAAGATATAAGTATGTGTGTGCGGACATTAGTTCATTAGTTAGAGTATAAATCAAGATTGTTCAAACCAAAATTCACTCAACTCCAACTGTTTTTTACTTACGAACAGCCATTTTTTTTTTAATTCAGTTGAGGTATATTAAGTTATTATACGTTATATTGCCTGTTTTAATAGAAACAGAGAACTTGAGGCTCGAGAGTTTCGAAGAAATCAATGTCGATATATATTCTACGAGAGTATGACTAGACGCAGTTTACGCAGTGCTGCGCTAAAAAAATAAATATGACTCATGTGAATTTGTGAAATGATATAATAGTTGATCATCTCTGACCTTTGATTTATCTTTGCAATAATGAAAAAATATTCAATTTCCCATTTTGGGTTTCCCAAAATACTTCGAATGGTAAGACAATAATAAAAATAAATAAAATGATTGTTCGATTTGATGTTGATGTTGATTTGATTTGATTAATTGGCAATTATCTATAAATTATAAGGCTAAAAAAAGTCATTCGCTGGTGTCCCCATCACAAGTCTCACCTTTTTCTAAAAGGACATTGTACACGCATATCAGCACGAAACAACCAATATCAAAAAATACTATTCATATTAATAATGATTGTAGATCATTATTATCCCGTTCTTTTACTTTAATATCGACGAGACATGGTTTAAAAAATAACGAGAATGGTTTGTCTCCGGATTTTGGTGCGCATCGGCGGTTTTTATCTACCACGTTAAAAGAGAAACTTGATACGGTTAGTTTTCTTGGTTCGCTGGATCGCAAAGAGAATTTAGTTAATATGAAGTGATTTTTATTGTTCCATAGACAGTTAAGAGTAACGATTTGGTCTTATTTATGAAAGGAACTGTAGATGCTCCTCAGGTATTCAATTAAATTAATCGTCATTTATTTTTATTAATATCGAGTACATTATCAATAGTTATATTAACATTATCAATAGTGCGGATTTAGTCGAGCAGTGGTTCAAATACTTGACGCTCAAGGTAGATTATCGAGGATTGATTATTGTTCAAGCTTAAAATAATTAAATCCTGTATTTTGACAGGTGTCGATCTAGACAAAATCAAAACATTTAATGTGTTGGAAGATCAAGAATTGAGAGATGGCGTAAAGACATATTCGTAAGTGTAATTTTATCTGTAATCTTGTGTTTTTTATCAAATGAACTATTGATAATAAAATATGAATTCTAGGTCATGGCCGACAGTTCCTCAACTTTATGTAAAGGGTGAATTTGTCGGTGGATGTGATATTTTACTTCAGATGCATCAATCCGGTGAACTTGAAAAGTTATTGGAAAAAGAAGGAATAGTGCCACCTGAAGTAGAACAGCAACAATCATAGAAAACTCGATAATTTATATTTATTTCTGATTTAATAATTAATTTGTTATGCTGTGTCGGATTAGAAAATTTAGCGCTTTTTCCTTATTAAAGAAATTAATTCTTTTGCATCATTATATGTTAATTTATTTTCTATCTAAAGGATTTTATAATTGTAGATTATTGAACTGTATCTTGGCACAGAATTGAATACAAACATTGTTATTGTTATGGCAATTGTTGTCAATGTAAAACTTGACTTTCATTTCAAATTGGAAATGCATTATTTGTGTAATCATTTGATAAAACCTTTTATAAACGAGTCGCTATTTTTTTTATTGCATTTCCAACGATGAATACATTGAAATAAACCAACGACCAAAAAAAAAATTACGCACTTCAAAAATTAATATATAAATTTCCGATATTAATAATATTGTTATATAAAAAATGCTATGGATATTGAACTTCAATCAACCAATCAAAATCTGGTCGCCCGTGTTTATTAAACTTCTCGATATTCATATATTATTGCATTAATTCACGTAAACTACACACAAACTTTCCAAGCGCGTATTTTTTTATAGTCAGAACGCGTCCTCTGGACTTTTATTATATACTCCCTTCTCTGACCTTACATTTTTTGGTTTGCTCTTTATAACATTGTTTCGGGAATGTTTTATTCGGAAGCAATCCTTTCTAAAAAGGTTTGTTTTTTTACGAGAACCTGTGTAATTTAACTTTTAATGCAAACATGAATTTACCAAATTGACATCGTTGTTATAACTATAGGGTCCCCTGGCTAAGGTATGGCTAGCTGCTCATTGGGAACGGAAGCTTAGTAAAACACAGTTTTTACAGACTAACATACAGTCTTCAGTTGGTGAGTAATCAGTCTTGTGGAACATTTCAAAAATCAACCTGTCCCTACTTTGTTTATGAAACTAATACCTTAGTTATTATCATGTTCAGGTGCCATCCTTGGAGGAGACCAGCCACCGATGGCTCTCAGACTGTCTGGACAACTACTGCTCGGTGTCGTAAGGATATATTCGCGCAAAGCAAGATACCTACTGGAGGATTGTAATGAAGCACTTGTCAAAATCAAATTGGTGAGTTTAGACGGTATTTTTTTGTTAACTTTTGAAAAGAGACTTATATATATATAATAAATTGAATTTAGGCTTTTCGTCCTGGAATAGTTGATATGCCGGAAGAGCAAATTTCAGCTAGTTACAACGCTATCACACTCCCCGACATTATTACCGAGCTTGATATTTTGCTGCCAGATCCTGTTTTTAATTTAAAGTAAAATCTTCTTTTTTTAATTAATCATATTTTTACTTTTGATATACTTTATTGATGATGCATTTGGTGATAGAGTATGGGAAGATCAACATCAAATATCAGCAAATTTATTAAACAACAATATCGACAACAATATCAACGATATCAACAATAACAACATCAATAATAATACCAACGGAATTAATAACAACAATACGTCACGACCTCAAGATATCACGATTAGAGACGCGGTAGACATATCTCTCGACATTGGTGCTGGAGCCGATTTATTAGGGGATGCATTCGATATAGAAGATGGTCGAGGACTTCTTGAACTAAATTTTGACGATGAACTTGTTCCCAATAAAGCAAACGAAATGGACTTAGATTTGGATTTAGATTTAGATTTAGGTGATACTTATGGTTCACTGCAAAGAGGAGGCGAAGAAGCATCCATCGAAATAGAAAAAGCAAGAGACGCACAAATTGAACATTCTATTACTATGGAGGATCTTGGTGGTCCCATTGGTATGGACATCGATGATAAAGATCCATTACAATCAGAAGGTGCGCCGCTGGTTCCAGAAAAAGAGCCGAACGCGGTGGATCCTGATAATGTGATAGAAAAACCGGTGGCTGAAGTCGAGAGCGAAATGATGAATCTTAATTTGAATGGAGCGAACATAGCGAATTCAAGTATCGAAAATCCTATTGATGCTGATAATAGTAACAATATCGATAATAGTGAAAACAATATTGATAATAATAACAACAATATTGATAATCCCACTTTAGGGGATATAAGGTAAATTGACCATATTTAATGTTAATCTTTATCATTTTATTCAAATATCAATAATAAAGTTAAATATTTTTTGTCATAGTTTCGGTGATGAATCAGCAAACGCTATATTTGGCCTCGAATCACCACAGAACAATGTCAATGAAGGTGGCAAATTACTCTTTTTCAATGCTTGAGCTTATGACCACAATACAGTTTCTGATGTTCTTATTCTTTTACATAAAGATTTCCAATTTCAGACTCTCGAACATGAAGCACAGCCATCACAACATAGAAGAAAACGAAAATTAAATATTGATAAAGTGACCGAATTGCAATCGATACATATTGCCAATCAAATAAAAGATACCTCCGACATTATACTTGAGGTAAACAAGAAGTAAAATAATGGATTTTCAAAATATATGGAATAAACCTTGAGTAATAAACTCGCTTTTACGTATATATCATTATAAGCCTTCCTTTCTCCCAGCATCTCGTAAATTAATTCGTCTTGCGGAAATTCGACAAATAGGACCCAAATATTATCTCGATTTAACCGCTCCTCATAATGTTCCACCCGAATTACGTCATCTTTTCACAAGAAAACGCCCTCGTTTAGAGACAACGTCAACAAATAATGAGCCTACGCAACAAGAAGATTCACATATCGACTCGAATAATAATAATAATAATGATAAAGAGAATGATAATGTTAACAACAACCATAATAATGTCAATAATGTCATCGAGGATGTACAGGAGTCGCCTATAAATGATAATTCCATCGGAGATGAACAGGAGCCACAGATAACGGAGAATAACGCAGGGGATGAACAAGAGCTCCTGAAAAATGATAACGTCACCGGAGATGAACGACAGCCTTCAATACATGATGATAACCTTGCCGGAGAAGAACTAATAGCTCATGATGATTATGATTTTGATTTGGATGATGATTACGATAATACCAAAAATAATAATATTGAAGTATGAAAATTCAAATTCATATAGAAAGAAGAATGATGTTTATGGCATCAATAATGATTTTAATTGAGAATCTATTTATTGCATCATTAAATTAGCACACAGAGACTGGCGAAGATTTCGTTTCAAGTTTGCCCAGTCCAGTCAACACCGAAGGTAAGAATGCTCATAAAAATTTGATTGTCTCGGATTACGAAAACCGATCGACTAAACTAATTTATCTGATAATAATTGCTCTTAGTTAAATCACCAACCGGAGAAAACTCCTCATCATCGTCTACAATACAACTCTTGCAACGTGAATTCGAGAAATTAGAAAAGGATGGAGAGCCAAACGCTCAAAAGTCAACAAACTTTATTAGCTATCAAAAAGTCGCGGGAAAAGTACGAAATCTCATAATTCATCAGAAAAATTATTTCTGATTTTATTCTAACTAATTGATTGATCTATACAAATAGGCAAAACGACAAGAAGCTGTCAAACTCTTTTTCGAACTGCTCGTACTAAAAACAAAAGATGTCATTGACATAAAACAGAAAAAACCTTTTGGAGACATCGAAATTCGACCAAAGGTAATAATTAATTACTATGATCGAAATCAGGAAGTATAAGAAATTAATTTTTTCCTTTTACTACAGGATAAACAAATGTTGGATAAATATCTCACTTCTGAAAACTGATTCACGATACAATTATTTGAATTCTCTCGTGAAATATTTAATTTGTAAAAGACAGATATTTTTCATACTCGATAATCGATAATTAATAAATAGGCATCATTCGTGATGTGTGTGTGTAAAAAAATCCGTTTCTCTGCAATTTGTTCCAAAATGAATTCAAGCAATAAGCATTCATTCCACATCGGGGAATCGAACCCCGGCCGTCGCGGTGAAAGCGCGAAATCCTAACCACTGGACCAATGTGGATTTTACAACGATAACGGCGTTAAATTGATTAATTAAAATTTCTTTTCTAAAGGAGATGATTCTAGTGCTTTCTTATCTTCTTTGGTTTTCTAGAAATTTCCAGATTCGATTTATTACTTTTCTTTGTATACGTCATCATTAAAATATATTTAATATGGTCATTTTCCGATAAGACTGAAGCAATCACGAGATGGCAAACTGGAAAAACGTTAATAATTGGTACTGCACCGGCTTTGGGTTGTGTTAAAAGAAAGGAGAGGGTTTGTTAAAACTGAGATACTGATAATTATTTTAACATGATTTACTTTGTTCCTCGACGGCTACCGGTTGTATCAACTTTTTTAGGCATTGGTATTATGTTATCACCTTTTCTTTTAGATATGCTTTTCCTTTCAATAAATTCCAGAATTAATCGAATGATTTTATTATAGGACGACCAAAAATTGTATAAATTGGACAAAAGACTATTTTAGCGCAACATTCAAAGACTTTTCTGCGGAACATGATGGGATTAGTGTAAAAATAGATAATGTTGACAATTGTTCAGGCGACGTGGATCTGAGCAACCGAAAGGGAAAGATTATAACTATTTATGACATTCAATTGGATTTAGGATGGTCTGGTATGTATATGATGCGTTATTTATAAAATATAATTGTTTATTTGCATGATCGTATGTGCATGAAACATTTCTTTTCCGTTTATTTATTTATATATATACATATAGGTAGCTCACCTGATGGCACAGAGGCCAAAGGAACGATCAATATACCAGAAGTGGCTCACGATACCGAACCGGATGATTTTGTGGCAAGTCTCTATTACTATTTTGTAATTTTTACTAGCATTAAATGTAAAGTTATATGATATTTGATTTTGATTTTGCTTTTATTTTTTCAAGTTTGATATTTCAGTGGATGATGAAAATAAATTCAAAGAGCCCATCAAAGATGTTGTTCGTCAACATTTAGTTCCAAGAATTCGGGAAATATTACAGAATTTCACTAAGGATCTTGTTGAAAGTATGTTTTATTAATGAAAGTTAATATTAGTTTCATTTATCGAGCGTTTCAAAAAACTATAAATTCATTTCTATATAATTTATAATATATATAATAGATAATAGCAAGGATGTTTATATTGAACCTTCACAACTTGGTGCTGCAACTCCTCCAAGAGCTGCAACTCCAGTTACTGCAGCAACAGTAGGATCTGCTTCAACTGAAACCGAAACTAAGACTACAACTACCACGTCCACTAAATTAACTGTAAACGTTGCCAAATTGACAGAGTCGATCGAGTTTCAAACCTCAGCAGATCAAATCTACGAAGCATATCTCGATCCTAATCGTGTTGCTATTTGGGCAAGAGCAAAACCTGAATTGGCTCGGCATGTTGGTGGTGCTTTTAGTTTATTTGGTGGAAATATTACCGGTGTCTTTACTGAACTGGTAAGTTTCACGAGTGCGTAAAAGCTGTTAAACATAACAATTAAAACATTATGAATTTCTAGATTCCAAATCAAAGAATCGCTCAAACCTGGAGATTAACAACGTGGCCCGAAGGTAAATTGTATCAAAAAAAAAAGCTATAAGCTAAAAATTATTTTCATTGTTTGGTGCTTATTTATATTTTTGTTATCTCGGATCTTTGATTAAAAATTAGGACATTATTCGAATGTCGTCCTACAGTTTGATCAGAAAAGCGACTCTACTACCGTGCACGTAACACACGATGGAGTCCCAGTGGGTGAGGAAGAAATTGTTCGACGTAATTGGCAAAACTATTACTGGAATCCGATTAAAAGCGTTTTCGGGTACGCATACTTCTCTTCTACTTATGATTATTCGTCGTCATCTTCTTCTGCAACTGGTTCAAAAAAACGATCATTGTTGAAATCTTCAAAGCCAAAATCATCATCAGCTTCAAAAAGAACTAGTCGTAATACTAGTAGTAGTGGTAGTAATAGTAGTAACCGTAGACCTAAACATAAAAGTCATAAAAATAGTAAAGAATCGGGGGGTGGTGGTGCTTTCGGTTTTGGTGTTACTGTAGCAATGGTACTGACCGCAGTTGTTTTGGGATTTGTGTTTTCTACGCGTTCTACTTCTGCATCTTCCACCACATCATCATCTTTGTAGATATGGTGCACTTATATGAGAATTGATTGTGAGTCATTGAATCTTGAGTCTCTATCAGTCAATGATTTCTTGTAGAAGAATCAATGAAAAACCTCTACAACACCAATAACTAAAACACGAAGGAATTATCACCAATAGACAATAGACGGATCGACGAAAAACAAGGTAACGAACGACGAAGAATAGAATCACCGTAATCGTGAAAAACGTCAATAAATTTAAGTGTATTTTCACCAAATCAGAACAATCTCTTTATTTAGACAGTAGTCACTACTTAATAAACTGCAGCTTAATAATAAATAAAATTTGGAAATAAATGGAATTATTTTTTTTGCTGTATGAAAAAAAATGTTTGATCAACTTTATCTCGTGACTTGAAATTCAAATAATAATAACCAACCTTGAAAAACTACTATCTTTTTAAATTCTCAAAAATCATTCCGTAATGAATGATTCTTCGTCATTACCAAATCAAAATGCATTAATGTTTGAAGAAAACGAAGAAGTACTCTGTTTTCAAGGATCCTTACTTTATAAAGCTAAAGTAGGTAAAATAAGTAAAAAGATCCTTGATCGGAAATCTAATTATTGAAAATAAGTTTTAAAGATCTCTCGCACGATTAAAAAGTTATAAAACCCTTTTTTCTGAAATTATAGATCTTAAAATCGGAAAAATGTCAAACAGTGGATGTTTTGGGATCAAGTGTGGAAAGTTCATACTATCTTTTACAATTTATAGAAAGCAATTCTAGGTTTGTATAGAATAATCTTTGTCTATTGCTTTGGAGATTGCTGCTTAATAAAAATGAACCAATTTCTTCTTTGTACTAGTATTAAAGATGAATGGGTTGTCAGCAGTAGAATTTTAAAGTTGACAAGTGAGAACCTTCAAAAGCAAATCCAACTTCATGAGAAATTTATTCAGTCAATAGAGAATAATACTTTTATATCGAAAGAAGAATTGATAAAAGAATCAATGAATCGATTCTCAAACAGCCAAATTAATAGAAATGATAGTTTATTCGGTAATTCAGCATCAAAAATTCAAAGGGATAATTCCGAATTGAAAGTCGAGTTAACCAAAAATGATTCCAGCACGGATAATAATGAAACGAATATCATGAGGGAAACTCAAGCTTCGCTAAATAACAATGATAAGGAAAGTGAAACTTTGAATTCGGAATTTAAAGAGAAAGATGGAATTTTACCACTCGAGGAGTTTTCATTCGACGAGTTAAATGAATTATACAATAATGATTACGAAGAATATTCAGACTCTAAATCATCTTCGCAGGTATACTATTAAATACATGCGACTAAAATAAAGGATTAAAAAAAATTTCAATCTATTGAAATAATTTTTTTATTATCTGCAATCTGTTAGGAAGAGCTGAAAGAGCAAGAGGAGTCTTCTTGTACGGATAATGAGTCAGATGTGTCAGATGCTCATTTTGAATTTCCTGAATTTCTCATGCACAAACTTTGTGAAGATCGTGAAAATGTCGTAAAACACGACAAAGTGAGCCAGAGACTTTTCTGAAATTAATCCCTCAATTATCAACAAATTAATGTTTCTTCTATAAATAAATCAGTTTATCTCAACTCCGCGGGAAATTACGGTTAAGCAAATTCTAGAGCGATGGATCATCTATCAAAAAGTAGAAGATGGCTTTGGTGTTAACTCGATGGATGCTGATGATGACGATGATGAAGAAATGACTTTAGAAGACACAATAAATCGGAAAGGTAGCTCAATAATACGTGATAATGCTAATGTTCAACATGACGCCATCAATATTGACATTCCTCACGATGATGATAATGATGAGTCTGATGAATCGACTTCCGATTTCGATTCAGAAATAAAGTAAATATCACATCACTGATGTAAAGCCTTCTGCAACAATTGTACTAATTTACCTGCTTTCTCTATAGAGATATTTACTCAGAGATGGCTGAAGGTCTCATGGAACATTTCGATCGTGTATTGATTCGCAACTTATTGTACACTAATGAGCAACCAATTTCACATCAAAATTTAAAGTTTTCAGAAATCTATGGTGCTGAACATTTACTTCGATTATTATGTAAAGATTTTATTACAATAAAGATCTATTAATGAGAATTTAAATTAATATTTGAATCTCTTTTAAATTTCTCTGATTATTTCAATTTTCACATTTTCACAGATCAGTTGCCTTCTTTCTTGGAATTGATGAAATTGACACAACACGCAATCAAAGAATTAAATTACCGATGCACTCAAATCATGGAGTAAATATATAATAGATTTTCATTATCTAAATTATTGTCGATTATTAACATCATTCATTTTCTTTCACAAGTTTTTTGATCAAGAATGCCAATGAATTTTTCACCACTTCATCGTCGACAAAAACAAGGAAATTCAAAGATCTCTCAAAGAACGCCGAAACTAGAACTACAATGAGAAAAACAAGAGAAACAAGAAATCCAGTGAAAAGGAAAAGACGAAAAGTTACAACGAAAAAACCAAAGCTAACAGAACGTGTGGCGAAAAGATCAACGGCCACCACAAAAAAAGAAACAGAACCTTCTCCGAAAAAACCAAAGATTAATATCGTCTTAGAAGGTAAAATATTTTAATTATTATATTTTTGAAATTTTGACAATTAATCGTTTTATAATAATATCTTAGACTATATTTGTGAAAATTGTGTAACGACGTTCTCCACACAGTGGCGATTAGGTCTAAACGGAGAAAGACTGTGTAATGGTAGTGTATATGATTTGATTAAAATCATTGATTCATTTCTAAAAAAAATTTTTTTTTACTTTTAGCTTGTTGTGTCTATGAAAGACGGCACGGAAAACCTCGCCCTTACAGAACCGCATATAAAGCAAGAAAATCAAAGAACAAGCGATAATTGTCGTCAGAGATTATTTAATGTTTTTTGCTTTTTTTAATCAGCGAGTTATAACACAAAAATAATCGGGTCTTTTATAAATTCATTGCTTTATTATTCTTAATTTCTCTCATCGAATGTCTTTGAAGTTTATTAGAATTAGATCATTTAGTTTTAGTGTATCATTAATGAAAGTCTTTTATAACGGACCTCTCTCTGTCCATTTCTTTGATTGAATTTGACTCATATTTTAACGCGCGTAAAATAAGTCAATCGGTCATAGTCATTATCTCTACAAGTAATATTATGTACCCAAATTGTATCATCGAAGAGAATTGTAATTTTACAATACTGGCAATAATAGGTTTCTTTCTAGAAACAATGGATATCAGATTCGATTTAGAGGCGCTAAAATTTGACTTCTCGGTGAAATGTTCTGCTCACTTTAAAGATAGCCTCCAATTTATTTATTTAGGTCCCCTTTTACAATTCATGCAGTAACATTCGTATTTTCTTTACGCAAGGGATTTGAAAATGAAGATTTTTCGGCAACACATTTCATTTTTGAATTTAAGTAACGGAAATAGTTTGAATTTTTTTATTATACGCGACATATTACAAATCACGTGTCGTTATGAAATTGCAGGGCGACCAATATTATTGATTCATGTAATGAATATAAAAAGATAGAGTGCTAACCTTGAATTCATCCCCTTCTGTTGCAATTACAATCGTCTTGAGGGTTATAATACTTTTTACTATTAGAATATCGCGAATAATCATAATCTCAATAATATTAACCTCAAATCCAGAAATATCTGTTCATCACTATATTAGCAATGTGATTCCTTACCGTAAATGGCCATATAAAAGACCCCAGGTCTGTTACATTTCACGATTCAGAAACCTGTATTATAGCAGGGGTCTATGCGAACATCCACTATATAAACACATTAAAAAAATTCAATAAACCTAGTTTTATTCTTAATAGCCGAGATTTTGCGCTGGGTACAATATAGGGTCTACTATTAGAGGTGATCTTTTATATGGCCATTTATTCAGAACATAGTCACTTTTGATGGATAAACCGGCCACAGAAATTTTGATTTATTATAAGGCCGGTTTATAAAACATAGTAAATCACTATAAACCGGAATTTTTGGAAAGTTTTACTAATGGAACGGAGCCCGCCGGTCTATCGAGTCACTATGTATAACCAAACAGCTTTCAAGTTGATTTATTTTCTATCGGAGAATCTTAGAGGGTTCCTGGACATTTCACTTGGTTTGTACACACCCCTACAGTATATTACCGGAAATTTCAAAAATGAATTTGTCACTTTGTAACCCGATATCTCGACATCCAATGATCCCATTCGAACAAAAATATTACCATTAGATTCGTTTCAACTATACGAATCTAATGGTGATATTTTTGTTCGAATGGGATCACTGGATGTCGAGATATCGGGTTACAAAGTGACAAATTCATTTTTGAAATTTCCGGTAATATACTGTAGGGGTGTGTATATAAGGTGTACTTACCTATTTTCGTGCACTTTTTTTAGCATATATAAAAATTTTTATATACATAATATTTTTGCTAAAATTTTAAATATTAAATTTATAACAAATAATATACTTAATTATGTAAATTATTTATTATTATATATTGAAAAAAATGTACAATAAAAATTAAAATCTATCACTTTAACCCTAACTTTAACTCTAACATGTCCTATTTTCATGCATCTATAATCTTTTTCATTATATACTTAATTAAATTTATATATTTTGGCTTTGTTTCTTGTTTTTTATTTAATTTATTGTGTGATTAATATTACCAATTTGTTTTAATCCTCTTGTATTATTTTAAGTCTAAACTAGATTTTAATTAATAAATTTTGAGATATTTGCAAGAAAATAAGCTCTCAAATTATAAATTGTTATTGAAAAAATGTAAATATATTTTTTATTTTAAACATATTTAATTAATAGTCTAAACAAGATTTTTATAATAAAATTCTGAGATACTCAGTATATAAAAATAAATATAATTGCAAAAAATAGATTTTAAATTTTATTCATATTATCAACTATTATTGAATAATATAAATATATTTAAATTTCATTCTGAACACATTTATTTAATAATCTAAAGTAGATTTTCTTAATAAAATTTTGAGATATTGAGTGCACAAAAATAGAAAAATGCACAAAAATAGGTAAGTACATCTTACTTCAAAAATTTTATATTCTAGAAACTGAATACAAGCATGTCTTTAAAAAGAATGTGCATTTGTATTTAAATAAATTATCCAACTAATTAATCAAAAATGTGTACATGATCCAGTAATAAAATATTAAAATTAAAGTTATTATATATGATAATTGTTACAATTGAATTGATTTATATTAATATTATTATAAATTAATATTTTTTATATTTTCTAATTTTATTAAATAATTAAATTTATATTTTATTAAATAAGATAAAGTTCTAAAAAAAGTTTAATTTAGTTCAAAATTTAAATTTAATTCAAAATCTGATTCAAATTTAGTTTAAATTTTGAATTTAATCAAAAATTCAGCTTGAATTCAAGCAAATATTTTAAAAAAATTCTAAGTTATAAATTATAATTAGAGTTACAAATTAATATAAAATTATTATTATTAATAATGAATATTCAAAAAATTATATAAATTTAAAAAATATTTTCAATTATTATAATTTTTAATTTGCTTTAATTATATTATAGTAATAATATAAATTATCTTAAATTATAAAATATTGTAAAAATTCAAAATAATAATTATAACAAAAATATGTAACAATTTTTATATACTCTTGTAATTTCTTGTATCATATCTATCATTTTTCATGTTATGTTTATCATTTCTTGCATAACATGTTAGAAATTAATACAGATCTATATTTAATACTTCTTAATGTTGCGCTAAATAGATTAGATGTAAAATATAGATCATATTATTGATTTGGATACACATTGTTTTTAATTACTTTTATTTTTATTCATTTTTTTTCTTTTATTATTTTTAATTCATGTTAATTATCTTTTATTATTATTTATATTTCATACATATTTCATTAAGTACAGCATAACTTGAAGACGCGTCATCTTTAAGATTAATAATTTAGAATCAATCACTCTCTATTTTATTATTAATTTATTTGTAATTTGTTTAACATCAATTATATATTTAAATGTCTGTTCTGTACTATAACTCTTTAGATTTTTTCACTATTTAATAAATAAAGAAATAAGCTTTATTAAAATTAAAACTGAAAACTAT
>CAJVPL010000141.1:0-40303 GCA_910591945.1 Ambispora gerdemannii
ATATAATAGAATATTATCCAATTAAATTTATAATATTAATTAACCAATAAAATAAGAACTAAATATTCATATTATAACACTATCTTCATTATTTACCTTTTCTACCTTTTTTACCTTTATTATTTATCTTTTCTACCTTTACTATCCTTACTTTCTATCTTTTCTACCTTTTTCTATTTGTCTTTTCTATCTTTTATATATATCTTTTTAATTTTATCATGTAGATAAAACTAAAATGTATTGAGAAATTTTGTATAAATAGGAGTGCTCTCCCATGTTTCAATCTCATGTTTCAATGTTTAAAACAAATTAATAAATTTTAATCTTGATACAATAAGTTAATGACTGTCTTATTGTTGTAAAATTAATATTTATCCTTGTATCTTCTTTCATCAAAACAAGTTACCTGGTAAAAATAATTTGTTAATTGAACTTCAAATCTTGTAATTCAAGTCACTTTTCATAAATCTTGAGCGAGATTAAGAAACTGAATATTGATTTGTATAGAATTGAATTTCTGATTATTATTTTTGTCTTTGAATTTGAAAAAGACAGTTAAGTATTTTTGGATAAGTATATTGATTTGCTATAGTATTATTTTTGGTATAGTTATGCACCACAACTTTAAATAAGTGATATTTCTTTTAGTTATTTATTTTCTTTGGTATTGAAAGCACTAGAACATACAACTACAAGTATAGAAACATCAATACCCTTTTTCTTAGTTAGTAACCTTAAATAAAGGGTTTCTTCACTATTAGTAAGAGTCATATGAGTTGGGAGAGAGGAATAGACTAATAAAATTGATCAGTGCAAAAATAAGTATCTAAGCCTGTGCCAATTTTGACAGAAATTGTTAAATAATTTTATCAAGGATGAAAAGAGGGGTTGGAAGAATGTGTTCAGAGAGGTAATTAATAAAAAGTGGTAAGTAACCGTAGCACCAGACTTGAACTTGTACAATGATTCAGTTCAAGTTCAGTTTAAACTTTGAACCTTTCTTGAATTCAAACCAAAGTCTGGTTCGAGTTCGGTTCGAATTTCGAACCATAATCGAATTCAGACAAAAGTCCGATTCGGTTCATAGGAACACTACAACTATCTACCTCGTGATATTGCTATATATAAAATTGTGTCTAAATTTTGATCCCAAAAAACAATTTTTGATCCATGTTAACAAAAGGTAACTAAAAAAAAGTTTCACGAAGTTGGAAATTATATTATTATTTAATGAAAGGCAAGTTTAGAACTCCTAATGGATCGGGTCAGGTCGGGTTAACTGTCTAACCTGCAAGTGGGAAAATGACTTGCCGTGATGTGCTCTTATTAGATTTTCGCAAATTCATCAAATTTTTATTTTTTTTTAATTGTTATTATCTTGCTAGAAATCTACCACTATTATTTATATATTTTGCTTCTATAAAATGTTAGTATTGTAGTAAACTTTATATAACAATCTCTCGCCGGTGACTGCACATGCTAAAATATTTATACATTTGGCTTAGCGTTAGCAAAAGAAGTTTCAAATGTATACTCATACCCACGACATGAAAGATGTCGGTAAATTCGGTAAATTCGTTCGGTACCGAAAAATCTTGATAATTTACCGAACTGTTACCGATCAATTCGGTTAGATAACGGTTTGTAAAAAACCAGATCGATCGGAGCCCTAACCGCGATACAAGTCCGATTAGAATATTTCTTTGTCCATGACTTCTGCCTTGTAATGTAGGCAATATTGAACAGAGTAAGCTATTAATTGATTTGGCTTACAATCAAATCTATTTGCTTTTACTTTTGCTATCTCAATTTTGCCCAAAGAGCATCCAGACGAGCATCAATCATTAAAAATAAATTCGTTCTTTATTTTATATGGGTTACAAATTAAAAAAAAATTTTAAAAAATTTACACTGAAAGCAAATTTTCAAAAACAAAAAAATAATTGCATTTAAAAGAATCGTACGCGCGAAAGTAAAAGGAATGACGGAGGTATTTACAAATTACTAAGTCATATTTAGTTATGACTATAATAAACAAGGGCGGTAACAAAGAATGTATACGCTTTGCGAATTGAAACTACGATTAATGTTATTATTGGTGGAATATGAGCGAAGGAAAAAATAGAAGGATGCGTCGTTTTTAATTATAAAAGATTTTTTTAGAATGGAAGAGATCATAAATGCGCGCATGAATATGAATAATGATCGTTGAGGAAATCGCTCAGACATTATAGAAACTTATAATTACGGATTGGAACAGGCCTGTCTTACTTGATTGGATGTTTCAAAAAATATGATAGAAGATGAGCGAGCTTTATTTCGCAGTCTTGTAAGCATAATGTACTTATTTTTGAAGAGACGTGCAGCGTAAAGACGTACGCGCTTTTTATTATTCGGTGCATGTTGAATGGATAGGCTTTAGTTTTTATTTCCTAGGAACCTGTTCAAAGAACAATTAATAAAAGTGTAGTTTATATTGTTACAAGTTTTAATAAAAATAAATAATTACCGATGCATTAAAATACAAGATTCGTATTCATTGATCTCGGTCGTAAATATGGTATCGACCATTTTACCATATTCCTCTTTGGTATAATTCATGAAAGGAGCTAATACGGATTGTAGCGATTTCCATATACGACACTGATTTTCGGCAGCCTTAATTATTAAAATCGATTAAAAAAAATAATAGATGAAGGAAAAACGATGCAAAATTTACCAAGTTTCCAAGAGTTCCAGCTCGTTTGCCCATCGGAATAATGTGTTGCAAATGTCGAATATTTTTTATGGACCCGGTTTTAACAAGAAGATCTCCGATATCGATCGGTTTCAATGTAATGCCCTTTGATCCCAAAAATTGAGCATCTATAAAAGACGAAATCAGTAACAACTCCAGTTTGTTGAAAATAATGCATACATGAACGAAATATGCTTATTTACATTCGCTGGCTAAATTTTGTAACAACGGTCCCGCGTTGATACATTCGATATCGGCTTCAACGAATTCTAAGAATCCGCCAAATCCGGTAACACGTAACAATTCGGGTAACACTAGTCTTTTAAATGGCCGATCGGGAATCGAGTGCAAAAGAAAGCGATGGTGGATATAATCGAATTTTGAATCCGAAAATCTAAGTAAAATACGAAGTGTTATTTTTTAAAACTTGAAGATCATCAATAGCAAAAACAAAATTGACATACGGTAATCCTCGGAGAATATTTGTGTTTATAAAATTCGTATTTTGCGGCTTAATCGTATCTGGATATATTGCTGATACGTCAATCCCATAAAATGAGGATGGGAAAGTAGTCGCCATTTCAAGCATCCATGTGCCCGAACCGCAACTAGAATAACAATTCGAAACAATTTTAGCATCAAATATTATGTTATATTTTCGTCTTCGACGAGAAATTGGAAATTTACCCGACATCCAGTATTCGGATGTTGCCTTGTAATAGTAAATTCTCAATAGGAGAGAAGAAGTTGCGCCCCCAGAGACATTTTATAAGGAAATGTTCGTTAGTCAATCGGTCAATTTCTTCGTTATCACAGGGCTTTATTAGAAAAATACGCGAAAATGATTAGCAAAATTCCCATTATATTTGATAATAGAAAAGCGTGAGTTTTCTTACGAGAAAATAATGAACGTCCTGAAAGTTATGATATTTTCTACCCTCGATAACACGGAAAACCTCCTTGGACTTTGCTTTTTTCATTTTATTTTTCTTCCCGGAAGTAGAATCGAATTCAAGGCATTCTTTTTTATTAAATAGATACGCTTTACAATCGCGACGAAACTTTGTGCTTTTGCCGTTGTCGGTGTTGTAACTGAGAGCATTATTTTCGAGTTGGAATTTTGAGTTCGATACGCAATTTCCCATTTAGAAAAATAATGACAAAATGATTTGAGGGTTGAATATAAAATTTGATGTTAAAGAATGAAAAAAGTATACATAGAAAAAACGAATGTCTTATATTATATAACAGATACGAGACTGGATAAGAAGAATTAATCTTTGCTTGGTCTTTTTTCCTTCTTATTCTTACACAAGAATTTTTACAGAGGCCAGCTACCTGAATTGCTTTATATCATTCCTGGAGATAGTGGTTTGTCAATCCTGGAACACGAATTACGCTCTATGTTCTTGTTTGGTCTTTTAAGGAAAGTGTGAGTACAAAGCGATATGTATGTTTATATTATGCAGGATTTTGTTTTTCAACTTGTGCATCCAGTGCCTTTCTTTGTTTTAATTGTTTAACTTTGTGCATCAAATAAAATATTGATTAATTAAATGTTTGGAAGAAATTCATGTTTCTTTTACGCACCCCCAATTCAATTGATTGAATTGAGCCAAAAAGAACCGATTAAATTAATTTATTCAAACGATATTACGTTCGAATGCTATTCGCTAGAAGACTAATTTTCTGCGGTCAGATTAAAGCAAAAACGTGCAGCTCCCAGGCATACGGTAAATGGGAGAAACAAAAGAGCCAGAATAGAGTTGTATTATTCTCTCTCTCTCTCTCTCACTCACACACACACACACACACACTCTCTCTCACTCACTATAAACCCTAAATTGCACCTTCTTTGTGGAATCATCTAGAACCGGAACAATTTTCAATTTCAAATTGATGTCAAACGATACGATGGTGTGGACAAATAATTTCTGAATTTCGGGTTTATTTTCCGGCGCAATGTACCCATTTATTGACATTAATATGAAACCAAAAAAAAAAGATTTTAATATGATTCCAAAAACATACAAAAATTGTTACATTTTTCCGGTGATAGGCAGATATTATTGTCGCTAAAAAAGGCAATTGTACATTTCTAATATCATTTTCATGCAAAACTTGGTTTGATTCGCTAATTCAATTACAGAGCAACAATATAAAATCAATTTATGCGTGATTGAAAGACTTGTCAGACTTGAATAAGGTTTTGCGGTACACAGATTCGGTATATGCATAATCGCTATCTCAACTTTTTTTGTTGATCAATGAATGCTTGAAGATGGTGACTTCTCATATTATTCAAAGTAAAGCGAAAAGTAATTTACATAGAACAGTCAAAGGTAATTTCTAACAATGATCGATCCGATATAATCGATTCGAAAAACAAGTTCGATTGATCGGCTCAAAAATTTATTTCACAAGAAAAATCCGGAAAAACCCGGAAAAACTTGCCCAAATGATAACTGCAGAGTACAGTGTACAGTTATCATTTCATCACAATGAAATCAAAGTTTTGCTGATATTTATTTATTGGTGCGGATCCAAAAAAATTACTCTGACCAACTGTGACCCGATTAGAACAAGGCTGAAAATGATTACGTCCTTTTCGAGAAGACAGTCATTAGTCCCCAGAGCGGGTAGAAAAAACGGTTATGCGTATGTATAGGCAGGTGTTAATGCAGAGACAATTAGTGTTTTCACCCCGCAGTTTTGACGCGGGTTTGTTCTTTGTTTTTAATCTATGTCAAGTAAGTTTAGCGACACAAACAAAAATAAAAAATCTCCGAATTCCTCATTTTTTCTATCAATGTGTTTTTATTCTCTATCAGTAAAGGGCTTTGCTCAGTTGTGAGATTAATAATTCTTTGATGCTTTTGTTTATTAGAAAATTCTATTGATAGTTGCTTACAAAGAGATTTCTTCCATTTTCGCTCTTCATTCTGTGCACTTTTTGTGTACGTGAGAGAAAAACTAGTTATTGGAATGCATCAATAAAACAACAACATACATATCAATATATATGAATTTTAATTTATTAAATAAATATACTAAAAGTATCACTTTGTGCGATGAATTGGGGAGGAATCGTTTATTCCAAATTCACATTCGATAAAGGAAGATCAAAACTAATATGAAAAATGTGTCGGAGAAAGAGAATGTATTCTGGACTATGATAATAAAATGTTTTAATGCATAGAAGAATGAAGAATGTTCGTAGTAAATTTGAGATTTTTGCACCTACATTATGTTATTTTATAAATTATCATTCACCTGCGTATTGTATCATAAAAGGATGTTTAGCCAGAAGACATTCGAATAAAGTGAATTCGGGCAGAAGACATCTTTGATATATATTAATAGTATTCTGGATTTTTTTACAGATTATGATGTTTACAGTTCATGTGCTTGACATCCGTGAAATCAACCAATAATATTGAAAATTCGCACTGTACAACACAAAACAAGAACTGTACCTTAAATAGATAGATAACACATACAACACAAAACAAGAACTGTACCTTAAATAGATAGATAACACAAAACAAGAATTGTACCTTAAATAGATAGATAACACAAAACAAGAATTGTACCTTAAATAGAAAGATAACACAATGTTAAAGATTGATTTTAAAGGTTAGGGCTAGGGTTAGGCTTGAGGTTAAGCTTATATGAAACCTGTCTCCCCGACATTTTTTATTAGTGCTTCAAATTAGATTTAAGCATGCGTTTCCTATTTTTCATTTTCTTTGTGTCGGATTTGTTTTGCCGGACTAATAAAAAATTTGCGTATTATTTATTATCGTTATTGGACTGATCTAAAATTTGCACATCCTTATTGGTTTGTACTACCCGGCATTTTATTAAATTCAATAAATGCTTAATCCGTGTTACATCAGATATCGATATTGGGAAGTAGATCAATAAATACGAATTTTTTCACGAGTGTTACTCCACATACCGGAAAAACAACAATACACTCAAATATAGAGATAACAAGTTTATTGTATATATTTAATGGATAACAAAATATTAGTAAGCAACTTTTTCAGACCGTGAATAATGAATGTACTGCATATGAATAGAACACCCCCTCCCCTTATGTACATATATATCTGCTATATAACTTTCATTGCTACATCATATATTTGTTGTTTAATTTCGCATATGCAAATTAAACCGTTGTCTTCCACATTTAATATAAAAAACCTTTATTTTAGGTTTGATCTGTTTCGAAAGTTCCAGCATGACCTACCAATCAGTGTTGGCATGTTTGCATGTTCATATTTTTTATATGGACATTTATGGACACATATGGTCATACGTCCAAAAAATATCAAACTTGACAAGACTGCTGTGATTAAACAATATTAATTAGAGTTAAGGTTAGGGTCAGTCTGACCTATCACAGCAAGGAACATTTTGTTACAACACAATTGGACTATTTGGACTTATAAAAGCTGCTTTGAAAAGATAAATAAGCGTTTGTTTGGAATTTTTTGCGTTACACACTGATCTTGCTATTTTATTGGACAATCACACAACTGTGGTATCTTTGTAGATCACCCTGATTATCCTTATTGTTATCGTTATCAGTAATCGAACCATAATTAATTTAACAAAGTAATGCACACTCTAAAACAACTATAGTGCTATAAGTTCATACTCAACAATCACATGAGATATTTAAAACACATCAACTTTTTGTAGAAATGATATTTTAAAAAACTGACCGGCAACTTTGTTCTTTGTAACGAGCTCTATAAAGTTACCGGTCAGTTTTTTAAAATATCATTTCTTCAAAAAGTTGATGCGTTTAAAGCTCTCACGTGATTGTCGAGTATAGACTTCCAGCACCATAATTGCATCAAAATATACTTCACTTTAACTCTAATTAAAAAAAAACTCCTATTAGATTTTGATGATTATTGCATATAAAATTATGTCATTTTGTAGCTTAGCTTACAAAACGATCTAGATTTTGAGAAATTAGCACAAATAGACTGATTAAATACTTTTGGATAAATACATATAAATCATCAAAATTATTAGTTAAATTCTATTTAAAATTAAACTACAAATGATATATTTTTTGCATTTTTATTATGTACGTTAATTGTTTTTTTTGTCCATATAGTTATATTTATTTAATTATGCTATTAGATTCTCGCTTCGACAGCAACAATTTTAATAATCCTGTTGCATATGAGTATTATTATTAATTTGATTTAAATAATTGCGTTCTTTTCAGACAAATAATAATCACTTTCAGATTCATGCTTACATGGAGACGATCGATTGATTGCAACTTTACTCATTTCAGATGTGTTGATGTTGATTAGAGTTTGGATCCGGTTTAATCTTTCTTATTATAAAAGTCGGTTTTAGATTTTAAAAACAAATAAAACCGAATCCAAACTCAAATGGTGATAGATTTTCATTCAAAAAATAATCGTTTGGATTGAAACTTGTCTAATCAATAAATTTCTCAATCCGATTTGCCTGAAAGTTTCTGAAATCCAGAATTTAGGGTGTCAGAGCTGTCAGAACCAGCTAAAACCGAATCTCCAAAAACTCTCAGATAAATGCGACAAAGGTCCAAAATTCTTCCAATCGAATCGAGATTAGAAAATTCTGTATTGAATTTTTTTCAGCATTATACTATGGCATTAATTTCCGCGTTTGATCCTAAAATGAATACATATTTAATAAACTAAAAAGCCCCATACAGCATGATGACGCAATGTATTACGATTTTATTCCTTTAAAAATTTTTTCCCTCGCTATAGCGGACCCCGTTAAACCGGATCCTTAGAACGAAATTTTTATACTGTTATTGTTATTTTGTTGATAATATTATATTGGAGAAAGATTGGAGAAATTTCTATCGGATCATCTATGAGAAAAATTTTTCTTTACTAATTCTATCGGATTATCCATGAGAAAATTTTACTATAATGATGTAATGACAGAACGATAAAGAATGATATTATACAATATTATTAATACAATTATTTATATAGACTATTTAATCGAAAACAATATAAAAGAAACTCACCCACGACGACCCTCAACAAAATAAACACATATTCATTATAAATCATTCACAAACGACTTAAAAAAATTATACCTTATTCTGGTATATAAATAATTTACAAACGACTTGAATAAAATTCTTGTTTTTTTTTCAATATCCCATTCCCTTCATTGAACAAAACCTCGTCATTATAGAGCGTTTAAAGTGATCAATTTTAATTTTAAATCTTGATAATGATTTCATTAAGACACAAAAGGAATTTACGCTTCAATGGTTTGGTTTAGACTGCTTGTTGCGATGGTTGGGGCAGTATAGCATCAAGACAATGGACTTTTTGTATATAACATTTGAACAATGGACTTTTTGTATATAGCATTTGAACAATGGACTTTTCGTATATAGCATTCGAATAATGAACTTAAGATTTTTCGTTTGTAACCTCATTCTCCTTGAAATTATTAACTTCGCAAAAGTTTAAAATATTCAAGACATAAGTTTTTTTTACGACACACAAAAATGCACATCACGACATCAACGCCACAACACTAAAAACACGTATCAACATTCTAGGACTCGACTTGGTCGAAACTTCTTGTTGTATAAGTCGTGAATGATTCAATTTAAATTTGATCGTGTCGTTTTATGGAATGGGATATTTTCTAATGAACAATGAGCTTGAAATATGCATGAGCACCTGTAAAATTTCGAACATTGAGGTTACATTTATACATGAACTTTCTCTTCGTCAGTTTTTTCACTGAAACTTTATTTCTTTTTTCGTCGGTTCGTTCACCGTGAATCATTAACGTAGATAGATTTTTGATATTGTGATTGTATATTTATTTATTGGATTGAAATTGTATTATTCAAATTGATAAAAAAAATATTATTAAAAATCAAATTTTTGAAATAAAAGTCAATAATCGATATGTTAATGCACCATCTCGTGGCAATAGCTAATTTCAGTGTTTAGTAATAGTAAAAATGACAATACATTTCCTAACGGTGAAGTGAACATTTATATCATTTTTAACGTGATATTTTATGGTATGTATGTATATATGCTAAATTGATAAATGCTAGAGCATTGAAAACAATGCGTTGTGAAAGGTCTAACTCGCTGTATTTTATCGCTAAGAAATATAAGAAATATTTATAATCCATATTTATAGGATTAATGTTTGTAATTAAAAAATTGATCTATGTATGATCCCGAGATACGCGTTATGTTCTTTTAAAATTAATTTTATGTTATTTGAATTAAAGAGTATCAGAAATATTTGGCAATCAGCCTAGAGAAAATCTGCAACAACCAAATGGATATTGTGTTTATTCAGCCAATAACGCGAATTCGACTTTGATTACAGACATATTAATATATAGAGCGCGATTTAAATTTGAATTGAATTGAACTTTAAATATAGATTCCTAACACATAATTCAATCCAGTAACGATCGGATAAATTCGTATTTGTTTTGATCGGCATTCTTAACGGAATAACTAAATCAAAAACGTAATGATTCTTGGCTTTATTTGGCCAAAGTTTGTTTTCTATGATGAGATTAACCATTTTCTATTGAAAATGACATTCAGAAAGATATTACTGACCGAGTTACAATTTCTTCCATTTGTATCATAAATTTTCTCCGTATCTTTCGCACATGCATTCTTTGAGCACTCGAAGCAAACAAAAACAAATAATAATACAACACTTTGTATTCGTAGTTATTGAAATTTAAACATGAGCACCAGTAAGTAATAACGGGCATATGCAAAGAACTTGATCAAGTATTTTTCGACTTTGACAGCACAATAAGAGTACGCTTCGAAAAAATGAGGTTGTTTTGGAAGAAACCTGTATGTATGTACAAATATTTAGGTGATAGATATGTTTCCAAGCCAAATACCCCGGGTACGCTACATTCTACCCATTTTTTTCTGGAATTGTACTCGGAAGGATATGGTGCAAGGAGTGGGTATACTATAACAGTTAATTATGATAACCAAATCATAACATGAAATTTGATACGTTGAATTGAATCATATCCCGAGTGGTAAAATACGGTACAATATTTGTAAAGCTATCGTTGTTAAATATTATTTTCCCAATGAATATTATTAAATACCGAATTCAACCTATCTCCTTTGAAATATTTTATTGCTTTAATTTGAATGTTTTAAAAAAAATTAAATTCGCGTATTAAATAAAAATATGCTAAATTTATATTGGTTTTCGTTGCATAGTTTTTACATTCTTTCAGAATATTCAATAAACATCAAAGTGCTAGAATTTTTGTTTTGTATTTTAAGATACCAGAAAACCGATGACTATTTCTAGTATGGAAATATACAAAAAAGTCTTATATATCTGTATAAGACGCGTGATTTACAGACATATAACACGTAAATCGCGTATCGTTATGTAAAAGGTTGTAACAGTTTGTCTTATATTTACATACATTTGCATACTCAATTATGTCTGTAAAACACACGTAAAAAGTGACCTTTTACGTGTCTTTTACAGACATACGTAATTTTTTTTACAGACACATATTAAACTTTACAGGCATATTTATCTTATAGAACATTTATTCTCAACACAGAAATCAAATAGTCTAAGTGTTTGATGAATTCAAAATATCGAAGTTTGTGCCTTGCAAATTAGAAAACGCGAGTGATTTATTTTTCCAAGCAGGATCTGTATTAATTTTTACTGTATGATAAATTCTGATGTTTATGGGGATAAATTATAACTAGTGATGTTAAAGGTCTGTTCTTCCATCGGAAGGCTTTCCAATCAAATGCAAGATCTTTTATCATTCAATATATCAAGACTCAAGTATTATGTTAAATTCTATCTTTAATTTTCGATTGTATAAAGTAAATGTTAAATAAGGAACAAACGTTCAAAATTAATTCATTGTTCTATTATTAAAAAAATATAATGGGACGGTTCGGTCTTATTATTAGAACAAATATAATGAGACGTTCAATAGGGAATTTAAATCATGTGCAGGGCCGTAGCAATCCAGTCCTAAAAAGTCCCGTCCAAAGCGGTTTAGGTATCAAACCTTTAACATCCCCAATCTTAACAAAGTGAATATTGTGCGATTGTTCTCCCATTATTGGGAGTATGCTTATATGAGTTTTATTTTATTGTCACATCTAAATCAAAATGAATTGTATGGTTTAGTTCCATCACTTAATTAGGAATTCTATAGATAGATTAGAATTAGAATTTACTTATAAGTGTCATATACCAGTGTTGGGTTTTGGACTTGTCCAAAATCTTAGGACAAATTTGGACTAGTCCAAATTAATTTTGGTTTGTCCAAATGACGCAAATATTTTAATATAGCACATGTAAACCGACTACGTATATCTCTGATCAATAGAATCTATTTGAGATGGACATTTTGGTATCCGTTCATAAAAAACAAACATTAGCTAAAGATATTCCGATTTTTATATAGCTGACTGTATTATCCTAATATATCTATTGGACACTGATTATATTTGATAATCAAATCATGTTATTTATATGATTGTCCAAAACCTCTTGATAATTTTTGGTTTTTGGACAATTTGGCCATTTATCCAATTCCTAACACAATCATACACCATAACTTTGAAAAAGCGTGATTAACGTATACTCCCGAATTTAAGCAACCCCCTACGCTATCATTTTTGAGGTTGAAAATTTAAGGGTTGCTTAAATTCGGGTAGTTCGGAAATGCCTTAAAAAATGCTGGGTAGGGATCGGATAAATAATGATCAAGGGTATATGCGTATGTGAAATGAACAAAAAATGTGCCTAACGTTACTCGATACTATAGCTGAGATGAGTTAGAATATAATGAAAATTAATAAAACCCCCTTATCTATTAAATAATAATCTTAACAAAAGGGTTGCTTATTCAACTTTTTCAAGACTTTTTGACCTGAAGAGGGGGAGTTGCTTATTTTCGTGGGTTGCTTAAATTCGGGAGTATACGGTAATAATTTTGTTTTTAGTCAAGATGTGGGAATCAGCACGCGAAATTCAGGCGCGTGGCATATTATTGGCACCAGCTTGCGGCTTAAATTGTCTTAGTTGGCCTTGGACGATCATTCGAGATTTATTAAGAATAGCTTTGCTTTGAAATAATGATAATAATGATGATGATGATGATGATGATGATGATGATGATGATGATGATGATGATGATGATGATGATGATGATGATGGTGATGGTGATGGTGATGGTGATGGTGATGGTAGTGATGATGGTGATGATGGTTAATCGCTCCTCGTTTCTTTTAATAAGTCTTCGAATGATTCACGTTGTACTTTATTTAAGTGTTAAAAGGTATTTGTTTTATTATGTTATTTATTTTCAAGTTCTAACATGTTGAGTTAAGGCTCAACTATAACTTATATTTATATATTTTAACAATTACAAACTTATTCTTCGAATGTTGTGAATTTTGATCAAATGAAAAAATAACTGGTAAGCATTTGTCGTATTTTGCGGGAATAAAGTACCCTCCTTACATAGTATTCCCCTTTCCTTTTTTAGTAATTTCGTTGTGAAAAATATATTACAAGAGATTTGTACATATGTACGTTCAACATATTACGTATTTAAAAACATAAAGCAATTATTATCCCCCGAGTATAATACCCCGTCTAATCACGGTATCCCTCTATCATAATATCCCAGGTACTATAATTCCGTAAACATCACATTTTGAGATCATCAGGAAGATAAAACAACACATTAATGTGTTGTTCTACAAACACTATCGCTATGTTGATTTTACATTTTTAATTTGTAAAATTAGTGTAGAACAATATGATATGCATTAAACAATGTAGTTAATTGTTGTATCTAATGTTACTAATTAAACAACATGGTTTGTAGAACAACACATTTGATGTGTTGTTTTATACTTCAAAGCTTCTCGATCAATGGTCAGATGCGTTACCGAAGGTAGTGTTGTTATATGGACATGGACATGCAGGATAGGACTTTTATGTCTATTAGTATTGATGCCGGAACATCACTTGTTAATTCTTGCCAAGACTTTGACTTTAGCGTTAGTGTTAAGATTGACTCGGATAATGTCCGTGTGCAACATTGACTGAAAGTATGACCAGTATTTATCTATTAGTAATTATGTTGATACCCAATAACATAAATTCTATTGACCGAACTTTTTTGGTTTTCTCGTGTTGTAAGAACATTTTGTGTACTAGTTCACCAATATTTTTTTCATTACTATTGACATTAAAAGCGGTTCATTGCCAAATAGCTAATTAAAAATTGTATATTGTCGCGAACACAAAATAGTATTAAATGTCATCAAAAGCAATACAGTATGTTTTGGAAATTCTCTTATTTTCATAATAGTGACCCGTTAAAAAGTTTAAGACACGTTCGACGTGCAACTAAAAACATTAATAATTTACCAATAGTTTTACGTATTTCTGAACCCAAATTTTTGGAAATTATATTTAATGAGTGAGCGTTAGCCTCTCACTCTTCTGGAATCGAGCACAAACTCTGCTGAGGCGCTACTGGGCACTTAAAACAGGGTAAAGGGAAAATTAATTTACGAACTAGCTAATTTACGAAGACCTAAAGGAGTTGATTAGAGGTTTGGATTTGTTTAAGTGGAGTAACAACTTGGCAGCATTCAATTCTTTGAAACATTCTCCAAACCTTGGACTACGTCTTTTTGATCTTGTTCCTCAATTTGGATATTGAAGTACTTTATGAGTATTCAATATTGGTGGGTATGAAAAACGTATTTAGTTGGGAGTTAACGTTAACGAGAGTTAGAGTTAGAGATAGTGAAAGAGATGAGTATGGGGTTTCAAGAAAAAAAGTAGTTGGATTGGATCCAGGATGGCGGGGTTTGTTTGTTGTGATGGATGACAGGAAAAGGTGGGGCATTTGTATGAACTAGAAGAAGGATAAATGTTGGTAGTCCATTTCATTAATATGTAAAAGAAAATCATTTACTAACCTAGCTTTCTTGTTAATAATATCCCGACTTCTCGTACTTTTCCCAAAACTGTCTTCCAAGAACATCTTCATATATTCTTAAACATTGCAGCATCCTCTACACCTTTTTATGGTGCTGCTCGACTTCGTCGCCTCAAGTTTGATAATTACATTGGCTCTTTCTATTTTAAATTTCCTCAAGGAATTTATGCATTGAAAGTTTACAGAGCGATTTGTCCAACTCTTTGGAGCCGAGATATCAATGCTACAAGGAATAATAGAATTAGACTGGTAACTCACCAGACCATAGCAGGTAACCTGAGAGTAATAACGGCTTAAAAATACGCATTTTCATAACAATTTTTGTGTATATGCATAGCATATTGACAAGAGCTTTAACTTTAAGGCGGCCGTCTTGTTACCAAATTTGCTTGAATTAAAAAATCAGCAGCGATTCGGAGAATATTCTGGTAAGCTTGAAAGAATCGAGTATTTTTGAAACAAAGCCAAATTTTCGTTCTGTATGCCTTAGTCAATATATGATCTCTGTTTGTTTAGTATCTATCTGTATGTTTTTTGGTTACTCTCCACAGGTAGGTAATTAGTAACAAAAAAATGCGACACTTTTCTCCGAAAGACAATAACATATACTAAAAAAAGAAACTATTTTCTCACACGAGTGACATTACCGTACAGCGCTGCCTAAAAGTACTTCCCTTTGAAAAAAATTCAATCCTTTGTCCGATTTCTTTAAGGCTGAATAAATCAAGATTCACCATTACTAAATTAATAGCCTTGAGGCTAAATTAAGGTTTAAATTTTCTCCAAAGGGGGAGCGCTGTACGGTAAGAATTAAAACTCTACCCCAATAAAACAAATCTCGCCCGTTTGAATAGTCATGTAAGAATTGAGATAACCGCTATAAGGAAAACATTTTCTAGTTGAGTGGTATCAAAATTATCAAAATGTACATCATGATTTGTATGTAGTGGTAGTACGTAATTCTATGAGATTATCTGATGTAATGATACATCGATAGTACGTTTTAATATGTGATGTTAATGGAATTGAATGTGACAGTATATAGGGTGGAGTCAATAGATTTGTCACTTTTCTATTGACTCCACCCAAATAATTAAGATCTTTAAAAGAACACAAGCAATTTAATTAATTATGCGAATAAAACTAATTTATTGCTATCGCACATTCGAGAATTCTACCAAACTAAAAATCATTCGAGAATTCTAATCGTACACACCAAACTAAAAATAATCAATCTCCTAAAACGTTGGATAATGTTTCAGTTTCATCGACAATTTTCATTTATGAATCGCACGCGCCGAGAAAAAACATATAAATAGCTTTAGCTATTTTTTTATGTTTATATAAATAACACCAATAAACACATGTTAACGATAAAACCGATCATACGCATTAATCAATGAATAAATGAAACAATGGAATGCATCGATATTCTAATTATAAACAGTAAATGTCACTCAAACCCCCTCGTTCACTTTAAGGCAAAACTCGTCAAGGTGAAATCATCCTAAGCCGGAAACGCACTAAATTGAAATTGTATATTTGGTTTAGTAATCGAATACTTGAAATCTTCGGCATAACTTAGTACAACATCAAAAAAAAAAAAATCCACGTGCTGATAAAAATTGCAAATCAACACAAACAAACAAACAAACAAACAAACAAACCAACCATCAATCAATCTATCAATCAGTCAGTATCGACTTTAAATAAAAATCTTTATAATTTTGAATTTTATTATTAAAGAAACTGATTATTACTATTACTATTACTGATTACATTGTTTAGTTTTTAATTGTTGTCTGGAGACGAAAGCGTATCTAATATTATTTATAAAAGTTATTTCTCGGGCATAAAACGTAGAGAGGTGTGATGGTGATTTTTAACTACGAAAGAATTTAAAACTTAAAAGCTTACATATTTTTTATAAACAGGAATTGGAAGAATCGAAAAATCAAAAAAAAAGAATAAAATCGCGCGGTGCTTAAAAATTCGAGAAACGAAAAAGATTTATGGATTAAATGACGATGATGGTTTTGTCATTTGTAGCAAGTCAAAGATGTAGTAGAAAAGCCCACGCGAAACGACAAGAAAAAAGAGAAACAGAACAGCGAGATGATGAAACAAGAAACGAAAAAAAAAGTATATAAGCGTGGTGGTAAGTAAAAAAGGAAATAATATTTACAAAGTTACAATATTGTCCATCAAGTTTTGTGGAAAATCAAGATGCAAAAGGGTGTTTTAGATTCTTTTGTAATTTGTTAAAAAAAAAAGGTGGTGGTGGTTGTTGTAGGTAGATTTTGTGTGCGTGTGAATGTAAAGGTGTGTTTGATTTGTTGTTGTTGTAGAATTATTATTGAGAGATGTTTTATATTACCGAGAAATAACTATAATTTTGTTAACAGGTGCGGAAGAAGATGGATGTCTACCATCGACAAAGATGTAAGAAATTTTTATCTCTGAAAAAAAAATATTTATATTATGAATTATGATTATGATGATGTTTATATAAAAGATGTGTCTAGAAATAGTAAGATTTTTCTAAGGAAAAGGGCTATATGCAAGGAAATGTTATTATTATAAAAGAATTAATATAATATATAAATTGCGCGCGCAGAATGTACACCCAACCCAATACCACCCCCACACAAGATGCACACATTTTTTTTTACATGTTGACTGGCTTGAATTTCTTTTCACCTCCGTTAGGTAGAGTAGCCTGTGCACAAGGAGCACCACTATCCGACCTTAAATGCCTATTCAGAGCATCCAACCTTGCGAAGGCACGTCCACAATGAGCACACACATGAGGTTTGAAGCCCAAATGTAGGTTGTAGTGTCGTTTACGATCGTGTTGCCGTGCGAATGCTCTTGTGCAGCCTTGGAAACCGCAAAGGAAGGGTCGTTCGTCTGTGTGTGTGCGTAAGTGAGACTTTAAGTTGTATTGACGTGTGAATGTTTTGGTGCAATCCTCGTAAGGACAGTGGAATGGTGCACTTGTTTTTGATTTTCTTTGAGGTTTTGGCGGTGCTAGGTTCATTGTGTGAAGTCTTTCTGCCATCTCTTGTGGTAGTGCCTTACGATGACTCCGATGCTGATGAGTTGGAGTTGTGGAGACAGTAGAAGTTACAACTTTTTGACTATTATCGTTGTTGTCGTTGTTGTTGTCGTCGTCGTCGTCGTCGTCGTTGTTGTTACTGCTGCTACTTAAGTTTTGTGGGTGGCTGTGTGCAGTAGTCGATTTGGCGATGTGTGAGGCGGGAATATTTGTGTTACGTGAACTTATCGATTTAGAGATAGAGTCATTATCTACTTCCGACGACTGTGACGTCACGATTGATTCTTCGTCTATGGATATTAGTTGTGGTGGTGGTGGTGATAAGACTCCATATACACTATCAGCGATAGCCTGAGCTTTTGTCGGCGTAATTGGCGTGGCAGGTATAAAGCTAAACATTGGACCTGCTCCGCTTACTCCACCATTGTTCACATTATTAGTGTTGGAATTATTATCATCGTTGACCAAGCATTGAGCCAATGTTGATGGTGATAATTGACTTATGTCGAACTCATTGCTATTGTTGTCATTATTATCATCGTTCATGCCACTGACATTTGAAAGATCAAGTGTCGCAATGTTTGTGTCTAGTTTTAATGATCTACGATATGGATTTTCCATTTTAATCGTTGACATTGTAGTCGACACCGTGGGGTGTTCAAATTGTTGTTGACTAAAATCGTTATACGACGTTGTATTGTCGGTAGTGGTGGTGGGGTTGTTGGTGGCAGCGGCATTTGAATTGAATCCACTTTGAATCGCGTAAATAATTTCTTCATCACTCAAATCACCCAATGAATTTCGTCTCAAACTCTCCTCCTCGAACACAATATCCGTAGGCAGATGAGGGCTCGACAATCCCGAACTACCACCGGCGGATGAATATCCATCCGAAATATCGTAATCTGACGAATCAATCGATTCGTAAATTGACGATTGCGGAGATCCGTATGACGGAGTATACGAGTGAGCGTTAGCGGCAATTAAGAAGAAATTTGGGTCGAAAGGGTCTATATTGTTCTGGTTGTCGAGAAAGTAAACGGTCGCTGCTGCTACGGCCGCTTGTTCGGCTGCTTGGTGATTTCCCGCGCCCGTTACTAAATCACTGAAATGTTGTGCTGCTGCTTTTTGTTGGTGTTGTTGATTCATGGCAGCAAAGTAATATTCGGTCTGCATGTCTTGAATGTTTTCCATCTCTTTGAATTTTTTTTCTTAGCTTTTAATTTATTATTAACTTAATTTCGATTTTATATATATATATATGTGCGTAATATAATAATATAATATGAACTTACAAACGAAAACGAAACGAGTGGAGAATGGAAAATATTGCGGAAAAATAAAGAAGGGTTTCTGTTTATATATACACAGAAAAATAAATGCAATGCTGATAAAAATAAATGTGTTGTGGTTTCTGTTGTTGTTGTTGCTGTTTACACAAACTGGAAAGAAGAGAAAAATTTTTTCTTCTTTGTTGTGTGGTTATTATATTTATTTATTTATTTACTTTATTTTACCTTACTTTAATCAATAATAAATATAAATAATATTCCGAATATGATATATGGTGACATGTGATTATAGAGAGAGCTTTTGTGACAGTATTTTTTTTTTAGGTAATTGTGAACGTTCTACAGATATTACAATTGATTGTGGCGAGGATCAATGAGAATTATGGAATCATGCTGGAATTAAAAACAATGCGAACAATAAATACGTAACAATCTGGTCGATTTCTTTGGCTGATAAATATAGTATTTGTGTTGACGATGATGTGATGTGATGTTTGTTTTTAAGGTAGCTATTAATAGAACGCGTACGAGACCATATAATACGCGAGATTCTCGTGAAAATTTTGACAGGCTGCTGTGAATTGGCGTTTCTCAATGATTATCGCGTCGCCGTCTCTTTTTTTCCTTCAAACTTTCATATACAGAAACTGCCGAGCATAAGAAAGAAGAAAGATCTCTGAGCAGACGACCAGCTGGCTTCTAGTGACGAGAGGGGTTTTAAATATCTGTAGTTCTTTTTCTATTTTTGATCTTTTGTTGTTTTTCGATTTCATCATAGAGTATGTGTATGCACATTACTGTATTTAAAAAACAGTCTATGCTCTTACAATAGTTGTATTTGTTCTTGAAAATATTTATAATATTATTAGTACGTATTATTAGTACGTACAATTTTATTACGTATTATTATTATTACGTTATTACTCTTCATGTACTTTTCATGTTAATTGGTCCAAAGAAAATCCCCGATTTGTGATCCATAAAAAGATCACATTAAATAAAACAATAGAGGGAAAGCGTCATGAAATGAAGAATTGGTATGCAGATTAGGGGGAAGTGGAAGGAAAATGCGCGAAAAATCTTCACTACGTATATGCAGATGTATTGTGCATGATCATATACAAGTATATACATATTATGGGTAAAGTATTATGTAATTTGTAATTTGTAGCGATTAATAATGTCTATAGTATGCGATATTCCATAAATATCCACTAAGGATTCATTGATCATCGTGTCACCAATATATATACATATAAAAGATGTGTATTGATTTTCGCTTTGGATGTTTTCACTAAGGAGTATCCGTAATGATGTAGATCCAACCTAATAACCAATCACAAACCTCGTTGCAATTAATTAAAAAACGCGGCAAGCGAACGAACGTTGAGTGCGAGAAAAACGCATGCAGGTTTTCCTAAAAAAGTATTTCTATATTGTTTATTAAAACCGTCGATGCCAACATTTGACTGGCATATTTATTTATCTTGGTGTGACGGGCAAAAATTTAAAAAAGTATAAAGTGGAGTGATATTCCGATGCCTGGTCACGTCCGAATATTTTATTGGTAGGTTGAGTGTGGGGGAAGAGATCCTTTTTTCGCTTCATTTTGCATGAGAGTTGTTGAAATTAATGGTTAGTTTAGTAATCGGTGAAGATTGAATCGGCGAGAAACTTTCATCCACGAAATAATGTTTCAGACTGTAGCAAATTCTTGATTGAAAAAAAAACACCTTCTGGTCTCGACTGTAGCAAATTCTTGATTGAAAAAAAAACACCTTCTGGTCTCGACTGTAGCAAATTCTTGATTGAAAAAAAAAATACCTTCTGGTCTCGTGTCGAGATGGATTATTTGATTATCAGGCCAAACGCAACAATTGACCAACATTACGATTTTGTAGAATTCAAAAAATTTTCTCGATTTATATGGCAGTTTACCACGTTTTTGGTTTCTTGATTAAATTTTACCGGAATTAGGGAGAGTACAAATCTGGTATTCTGTGCGTGTGAAAGATTATTGTTATGGGTTAACTCTGTGGATCAGGAGGGTAGATTTTGTTTGACATGTCGTTGGATGATGCTTCAATTAAGTTCAGAAATCTGAACAATCATCACCTTCTTCATATTATCCACAAGTCACACATGAATGTTGTGATAAAAAAAAAAAGCATATGCGTGATCAATTTAGAATAATAGCAATTCAAGGGTGATATAGCATTGTGAATAGATAGCTATTGTATATAGTAATCCATATCAATCACCACGCTTCTATCAAAAGCAATGACAGTATCAGCCACGCTTGTATATCATTACACACGCCATTGATGAATGATGTGTGGCTAGTGTGTATTGTCTCTGTGTGTAAGCGGAATTGAATGTCCGATAAATCCTTGTTTTACCATCACAAACAATTGTGCATTGATTAGATAGATATTTGGTCAACTTACTCCTTTAATCGAAAATCGAAAAAAAAATTTATTTTATACGTTCTTATTGTTTCTTATTCTAATACATTGTCACATAATAATAATTATAATAATAATAATGGGGGTTGGTAATGCGTGTGATTGTTTTTACTACAAGAATATCGTATATTAAATTTTTTACTAACACCAAGAATTTCTTGGTTTTTCGAGTTTTCTAACGAACATCATTTATCGTCAATTAATATTGATATAAGTTTCTCGGCGCGATTCATTGGAATACATCATCACGTCTCGCAACTATTTTTAACTTTCTTCTGATCTAAACTTAGCGATCAATTAATGCCTTGAAATGTCATACATGGATGAAAATAGAAATCAAAGAAGAAATCATTCAACATGATGTCCGAATCAACGGAGATGCGTCTATTTATGAACACATGATTTAACATTGAAAAATTCATATATATAGATGCAACGAACATTTATATATTGATCCAAAGTCCGCACAACTTAATACGTACTGACTTGCATCCCCATAAATACAAACAACGGAGGTTTTTGTTTTCCTGTATGCATGCACACGGGTTTGTCTTTGCTTTGCTTGTTTGTTTTCATGATGTTTTTCCGGACTTTTGTTTGCCGCATCTCGTTGTTACCCAAAGCTGAGAGTCTTGGGATTTAAAACCATAAGGCGAGCAAACACATCGATAAGGTTCATCCCCACAAAAAATGATTCGAGTTTTGTGTTACGGAAATTAGTAGACGCTGACGCGAAAGGTAACGGTAAGCATTAGGATCGCTCAATAGACGATCATAAAGGGTAATACTACAATATCGTGATTTCCAAATGGATTTTTTTTTCGGGATGTCGTGAATCATTACTGTTACGTTTTTGTGAACGTTTTCTTAAATGGTGTGGTGATTCTCAATGATGATGTTATTTCATTAAGCCTTTGAATCATTCTACTCTTTCCATTGCTGCATCGTTCCGAGTTCCAGATTTCTCGGTCGAAGAGACTTTGACAATGCGTCATATTGAATTGGCGAGGGATTTGCTGCGACTAATCGAAATTTCTACGTACAAAAATACGTCACTTACTGTAGTTCCACAACTTTTCGTTGTACAAGTCTTTTTTTGTACATTGAGACTTTACCACTTAATTCTGGCCAGAATTAGAATTCTGTGACCAGCATTAGAAATTTAGCCCGAATTATTAATCAAATCAAGACGTGATATCATTCAGTTGTCAACTTTGTTTTTCGGCTTCCCTTGCATAGCTACTTCTTGATCATTTTGGCGATTAACTATTAACAGGTTAAAAAGTGCTGTCTCGTCAAGGTGACTGAATATTTCTTTTCGTGTCGCAGGAATGTGGAATGTTTTCTATGCACGTTCAGAAAAAATTGAAAATCGCTTTGGTATACACCAGTAATAGCCAGGTTGACAACGATTTGTTATCCAGATTGAAAATATGAACATCTGCAAACGATGCATCAACATCTAATCGGAAAATTCATGATCTATTACTATCTAGTTTAATTGCGAATTTCGTGAACATCAAATATGGCAGGTGCGAATACTCTTCTCTGTGTATGACTGCGTGTCAGATAGGCTGTATTTTATGTTTTTAAATTTCAAAAAAATGAGATAGTAAGCAATCGATTTGATTATTATTTAGAATCATCCTCCAAGAAAGATACAACAGAGTCAAAACAGCAGCCGCCGTTAGAAACCGAGAGCTTTTTATACTCGCCACTTCCAAATTATATAAAGAAATCGGATATAGTAAATACATGTAAAAAGTTTCTGGAATAATCTCACGTCTCCGTTAGTACTCAAAAATATAATTTCACCCATCTAGCACAAAGATAATGATATCCATCAAGCGACATCATCATTACTCTCTTCCAACAATAAAGACTTTATAAAGACCTTCGTTACTGATGCAGTAGCTTCAAGGGCAAAAGACCCTGAACAAATATACTCTGAGAAAATCAAGGACAAATCGCTGCTGCTCGACAATCCGCCGAAAGCATCACGTGAGACACGAGAAAAACGAAAATTGAAGCGACGCGCAATCATCAAAGGGAAATCAATGACTGCCAAAGAAAAACGGCAATTGAAAATCTACGAGCTGCCAAAAGAGGCGTGTAAGTATGAGTATTTCGAACAATTGAATGCGCTTTGGATGGGGTACATGGAAGAGTTGTGGGGGCCGCCGGGATCTAAGGAAAGTACGCTCGCGCCAAAGCTCCTCAAGGCAGATTTTCATGGGGCGATACTTACTGGTATTATTAAGTTTATTCTTTATCACTTTATTTCTCTCCATATTTATCCATTAATATAATATAATAAATAGTGACCAAATCAAAATGTCCCTCTTATATTGGCATTTCTGGTATTTGTATCCAAGAGACCGAGAACACATTCAAATTGATTACGCGGAAAAATATTTGCAAAAGTAATTATTTATCATCTGTATTTCATATCATGATTGAAAATTTACCTCCCATCCTTTTCCCATCAAAAGGGATCCCTAAAGCCAAATCCATATTCACATTCGAACTACGCGGCGCTCAATTCCTAATTCACGGCGATCAGTTCGCGTATCGAGCATCAGCACGCGCGAACAAAAAGTTCAAGGGTAAGCCGACAGTTGATATCAAATAAACAAATGTTTAAAAATAAATATGGCATAAATGAATCGCGTATTTTGAATTTGTTAGTGCGTATGTTTTTATTTCCTTTAAGTGTAGTTTTGATTTTCTTGTGTACAAACATTAATGCAATTGTGAATCCGAGTTTTATGCCAAGTAAAAATCCAAACTAAGATATAATATAATGAGGATAATAATTGAATGTTGTTAACTAAATATTGTCAACGTTGCTAATTTTTACGTCAAATGATGAATATACAAAAAAAAAGTGGTTAAAGATTAAATTGATATTCCAAATCAAATTTACGAACAAAAATACTATTTACCATCCTTCATCCATTCCCAATAATTCATGACGCCTCACACATACAATTGAGTGCTTTTCCTTACTCTTGAATTACAGCTCGGACATATTTTTTTCTTTCCTTCGGTAAGTTTTTTCTCACACGGAGTACACACAACATGGGAGCAATTTAGGACCCATAGCCCTTCTCTGAGTGGTTCATCGCATTCAGAACAAATGACGATGCTTGATTCTGTCAAATCAGTGACATGACCTTCGGGCGGTGGTTTATTATTATTGAATTTGTTGCGAATGGAAGGAGGCGGGTTGGATACAATGTGTACATCATTGTCGTCGTTATTGGTGTTATTGGATGATGAAACGTTATTGCTGTTGTTTTCGCTGCTACTATTATTGAGATTAATATGGTTAATAAGAATATTTTGGTTGTTGTTGCTGACGAAGTTATAAAACGGACTGCTTATTGTATGGGTGTTTGACTCGTTGATGTTATTATTATTGTTGTTGTTATTGTTGTTATTGGCAGTATTATTATTATTATTATTATTATTATTATTATTATTATTATCATTGTTGTTATTATTACTAATACTATTACTATTACTACTAATACTGTTGTTATTTAAAGACGAGACCTCCGGATTAAATTCTTCTCGGTTTAACGTAGTAGTAATAATAATATTATTATAAACTAATTCATTATTTTCAGGTAAAAGTTCATTTCTTTGTAGTCGTAGTTGTTGTTCCGATCTACTGCTATTATTATTAGTACTGAATTCTATAACTACTTCATCGGTAGAATTTTGGTACGGATGAAAGGCGGAAGTGTAGTGACTGTGTTGATGGGAAGGTCGTGAGTCTGAGTTTCCATTGATTGAAGGACCATTTGAGAAAGCTATACGAGTAAATAAATATCGAGTCAAATAAACATTCGAGTCGTTTTTCCAAACAGCAAATCGATCAATCGAGAAAAAAAATAACCTGAAATAGTATTTCGACTACGATTTCGAATTGGACCTCCGCTATTAACCATCGTGTTATTATTCATCGAACCACCACCGACATCATTACCGTTGCTATTATTATTATTACTTGTCGTATTCCGTATCCGACGACTTGAAGCAACATGAATATTACTTATACCATCTCCGCTTATACTCGTTCTTTCCTGGTCCAAGTTAATGACCGTTCTTGCCGATTGCGAGCCAGAACGTACTAAATTTATAACAGTTGTCGGAGCTGGATGCAAATGATGTAAGAAGAGAGTATCGCGAGGATTACTGCTTGTAGCATCCCCGAAGATAATACTAGACGACGATGAAGGTAAAGAGGAGGAGGTTTCGCCCTCAACGGGCAACACTTGACCGGTTGGTTCTCCTAATGAATGCAAGTTTTCATATGAGATACCACCGAAACTATTACTATTGCTGCTGGTACTGCTCCCGTAGTTCGATGGTCTAGCGTTATTCTCGTCTTCATCGTCACTAAGAATTACTACAATAGGTGTATTTTCCATTGTTGGTGGTGTAGTATCTGTAGTAGTTGTTGTTGTTGTTCTTGACGTCCTTCTTCGTCTTCTCTGAATATGATAATTTGCCTGATAATGTTTATTTGTACTTTTGCTTGATAACAAGTAAGGTAAAGAAGGCGTTTGTTTTGTACATTATAAATGGTGGTAGTTTTTTTCATTAATGATGAATTCTGAGTGTATCGGTATATTATTGCTATAAATGATATCGAGTGCACAAAGATCATCCTTTTTTTATTGTGATGGTGTTCAGAATTCACACCATCCCTTAAATTATTCCTGATAACCATCGATTATTGCTTGATATATAGAAAGTAGGCTCCAAGCGTCGTCGCCATGTTAGAGAATTCGAAGTCAAACATATTCGAAGGGAAAAATATCAGCCAAATCGGTTGCGGGAGCTTATTCGACCGAGCCATGTGCATAATAGAAAAATACCACTATCCATATCTTGGGAACGCAAATTTTTTTTTCACGCAAAATGCAAATTACAAATCATTACTGGCAATGTATTGAACCATTTTTGGCAAACAGCACCTCCGCTACTGTTAAACACATGGATTTAACTGAATGCTCACCCCTTTTTTACGGTGGTTTTTGTAGAAACGAAAGAGTGGCACCAACTAGAACATCAGGTAATTTTGAAGGAGACGGTAGACAGTGACGCTATCTTGCCGAATATCTTGTAATCACTTGGCCTGCAGTCACATCTTCGATCTTTATTGCCCTGCTGAAACTTTGTTTTTTTTTTGTTGGTTGCTACTATCATTTGGTTGTCTAGGGTATCAAATAAACAACTTAGTTAGTATATTTGCCGATATAAGATCTTTTAAATTCCCTAATGTAGGAAGTTCTATCGTACCCTTCGTGGCAGTACTAAACAAATAATACGATTGGATTTATGGGATTTAGACCGGAGGAACATTCTTCGATGTTTAACGAGAAATCTTTCAACTAATGTTTATATTAATAACTATGAAGTCTTCCTCAGAAACTCATTCTTAACATCAATAACGTTTTTTTGGGCAACTTGTGTTAATGACAAATTTAACAATTGGGAAAGTGTGAAAATACCGAATAATAGGGCGTATCTAAATTACTAACTAACACGGGTGGTGATGAGAAAAATGCAACAAATTAGAATTGGTAAAATATAAAAATTCACCTCACAATATAGAAATGAGCGTAAAATAAAAAAATGTATCACGTACAATAACGCGTTTCTATAGTAAAGGCATATGGGTGGATTTGATTCTACAACCAATTTAACTGCAGCAAAAATTATCAAAACTGGGCCAAATCTAAATTGTTTTGGGAGTCATACGAAATGTATTTAACCAATTACACTTAAAGTCTGGTCAAATAATAAATTTTCACGTGTAATAACCAAATCTAACATACATAAAAATCCCATATTTTCAAGCATTACAACAAAAATAAATAACATGATCGAAAAAATCATTCACTGATTCTTTGATCAAAAATTCATGTGGGAAATGCCACGGTACCCTTTCGAATTTACGATAGTGTATTGCCATATTGGGGGAACACATTAGATTGTGTTTCTTAAATTCCCACTAGATTAACTATTACGTTGCAGTTTTGGAACCGGTTACCGAGTATTTAATGGGAAATCGGGCCGTAAAATTGCTACAAACGAAAATTACTTGGTAGAGTAGGTGTTTTTGATTTGTGAAAATGTTTTTATTTTTCTCCAAAACTATTTATGACGCAAACTTCACATAAAAAGCTTAGACATGAAGAACAAGATGAGATTTACAAAAAATTATCGTTAAACATTGTGAATGTGATCATGTCAATACCAAGGGTTATGTTTAATGAAAGAAATTTGTGTCAGAAAAACCCGACTTTATTTTATCTTTAATTATACGAAGAGACTCATCGCAAATGACGAAAAGTACAACTGTACAAACTATTTAGAAAGGTTTGGGATAACGAATTACACTAATAATTATTAGTGTTTCCTGAAAAATTACGGAATAGAGCTTCTTGCTTAACTGTCTACTATTTATTATTAAATAAAAATTAAGTAATTATACTTTACATAAAATATATTCACCTACACTCAAAAGTTGCAATAAAATGAAACATATTCTCGCCATTCATCGAATACGATAAAATCCACTGTCCAGTCACACTTAGCACAACCTCCGCAGAAAGTCTAACCGATTTGTCTTGTTTATTGATCTGACCACACGGTTCTAACGTTCGTTTTTTCTTAAAGTCGTGACTGTGCACAGAAATGGTGGGTAGATCACGAAGGCGTTCTTGGTTGAATAGAATGACCTCGAATTTCGTGCGTTGATTGTACGCTAGTGTGGGCTGAATGGGGGAGATTAACGAGAATTGGAAAGGTGTCGGGTAAATCTTGACAAATGGTTGGTAATTAGATCCGGAACCGTGGTTAATGATTTTGTAGGAACATGCGAATATGCCACTCTAAAAGAGATAAATATTTATTAATTTATACGATTCAATTACAAACGAATATGGATAAATATAATAAAAAATTACCGTTTTATTAAACGAAAAAATTGTCATTATTCCGTTACCACTACTCGGAATACTACATTGCAACCGATACATCTGTTTACCATCATCAACTCTTCCAAGATAATTTATAAATGCCTCAATCTTTTGTCCCTTCCATTCAAGAGATCCGCCTGGACGTCGTTCATCATCAGCGGGCAACTTCTCGATTTCAAACTCTACCAAATCATTTTCAACCTCAATCACACACTCATGATATTTTGCCATTCTAAACCCACTTGTGAACCATTCTGGCTTGAAAAATGGCAAGCCAACAAACTCATCGAATCGGATTGGCGGCCTTAAATATTGTTCACGACTATTTTCGGGGAAATGTGTGTATATGAGGTGTAATGGGGATGCCATAAAATAAAATGGGTTGAATTTTCGTTCGAATTTTAGATTGGAGACTACACCGGCGCCCCAAGTGCAATCTATTAGAAAATATTCTCCGTCTAGACGGCAGGCATTCCATGCGTGTCCACCTGTGCCTTTTACTTCATCTCCGGGTTGATAGCCAGCACCTTTCACGGTAGAGGATAATGAAAAAATGGCATCAATAAAAAAACCTTAACTTTAGAATTATACATAATAATTATATTTTATTGAGACCTTTTGCTTCTCCGCTTACTTTCCAAGTATCCAAATTAGCAGCAGAAGCCAATTCATCAAACAATTCACTGTATCCTGCACAAACGGCTCGCCGATGTTTCAATACATCCTTTGCTGAATTATAGCGAACACCCCCTTTGAAAAATTTAAAGCGAAAAGTCAAGTAATATTTCTATTTGCCAGAATAAATTTCACTAATAAAAACAATCCTATTACCTCCATAAAACGCATCACAATCATATGCAATGTTATGAGCAACCCATGCAAAAACACATCGCAATTTGTAAATGGGATGTGTCCATTCGGACGTGAGATAATTAGATAATCGATCTATTGATTTTTCGACATCTTTTGGTGCACTGCGTGCATGATCATCAACAATTTCAAAGTCAACTTCTATTTGGCCAAATTGATAAATGCAAAAAAAAAATGAGCTCAAGTCTCAATTAAAATCTTTAGATAAAAAAAAGACTTTACCTGATAAATCTAAAGGTGCCTCAAAGTTCTTATCATAAACGACTGTACATCGACTGCCTTAGACATTCGTCAAAATTATCTTTTAGTAATTAAATACACAGATATTCACAAGTTATATCATCATCATACACACCTAACTGGATCAAATTTCTCCATTATTTTCTTTTCATTTACGCTGTTGTTTTTACCATTTTTTCTAGTTGGATGATTTGCTGCCTCTTCTACGTCATTATTATATTCCTTTTTATCAATTACTTTTACTTTTCGAAAACCAACATTATCTTCGTCGGAATAATCCTGATGAACAGCGGAATTGGCAGACTTTGTCGAAAATTTTCGTTGATTAAGTTTTATGCGTGGTGGTAATTTTGGGACCATTTCTATCTCTTCTTGTTCTTCATAGTCAGCATAATCATTATTACCATCGACTATTATTTCTACAAAACTACATGGGAATGATCCAAATGTATCAGTATCTGTGATAGTACCATTCCACCAGTCATCATTTTCTAAAATATTTGAAAAAAATAGCAATTACTTTCAACATCGACTTTTCTCCCTATCGCACAACAGATAATAATACGTACACGCCATAAACTTACCAATACCCAACACTTCAATGATATCGCCTACTTCAAAACTCAAGTCCAGAGGGTGGTTACTCTTATAATCCTTTTTCGCTTTGACCACATGTTTTGGCTGCCAGAGAAGCAGATTTTCCCAGTCGGCTGTCGCCATTTTTACAGGTGAGAGGTTATATGCAGTAAAAAAGTATTTCGGAGTCTACTTTATTAGCGTTAATTCTTGGACGTATACCGGTATGAAAATGACATTTTGACCGGCACCACATTATAGATTAGGTGATGTTTCAGGTGATCTCACGTGGAAAAGATGAGTCATTAAATTATCCTAATTGTAACAAGACTTTTGTTCAAAGAATAAGTTATCATTTTTTGTTACAGCGCTCTCCATTACTTTTGTATAAACAACTGTGTTAAGCTTAAAAATCAATTATAAACGCGTGTAACTATTTAATAAAAAAGATGCATAAGAAATATATCTAATTCCAATACAAAAACATGACAAATATCGATTAGTATGTAATATTACTACTTGGAAGTATATCTATATTTAAAAGAAGACCAAAGAAGAATGATTTACACCACTCTTTTCATCTTCAATTGAAATGAAATATATATGTGGGTTTCTGGTATAATAATTCTTTGAATTAAGCACTCTCTCTTATAGTATCTCTGTATTATTCTTTTTTTCTCTCTTTTTTTTCGTAGCGGGGGTGAGTGAGGAGAATGAAATTGATTCCTTTTTTTATTCGTCATATCAAAAAGAATCATTATTTCTAGTCATTGATTGCATATTGATGTTAACATATAGAGAGGGTATAATAAAATAAAAAACAGTAAAGTTCATATCTCTTCTTTTATTACATATCCATATTGACACAACACAAAAAATTTATTTTATTTGCTGATCTACATAATAGATAACAATAACCACGAAGTAGTAATTGAAATCTCTTAGCCAACCTTGTGAGCGAATGTTCTTTATTTTGAAAATTGCTTTTATCGTTATATAAAATGAAACTTAAAAGATAAACGACCATATATAAAGTTAATTGGCAAGTTTTCACTCACTGCAAACCTTCGATCTCCACCAATTTTATTTTCTAATTCATGTTCGAAATTTTTCAGCTTTCAGGTATTTGGTTTTTCATTTATTCTTTTGTTATGTCTTTTTCTTCTATTAATGAATACTATTAACTTTCTCATTTACTAATTACTAGTCGAACAACAAAAACACCTTGACATTACATGCCCTTCTCCCTCAATGCCATTTCGCCTCATCATTGAAATCTTTGAACCACAATTACCACAAACGCCATGAGATTCACTTCCTTCTGTCGGTGTTTTATCTTCTTTTTCGCCCACAACTCCACCGTTTGATGACCAATCAACAGCAAATATTCCGCAACTCGGAATGATATTCCAATAAAAACATGATGCTGATAACAATAAATATAGCCATCTATTTCGAATCCTTACAGAAGGAAACTGACGATGATTCACGTTGGAAAATCTATTGCAATCACATATTGTAGAAACGCTAATAATATTGACGATGATGTCAACATTCAACACCAAGTTAATTCAACAAACTCGTTTGAAGAAACCAATCAACGAGATTATAGCCAGACGACAAGAGTATTCAAACAAAAGAAACAATTAGTTTCATGAAGGTACGTAATTAATTTATTATTTACATATTTTTATTCATTAAATTTTTAATAATAAAAACTTTTTTCCTAGGAATCGTCATCAGTTTGAGAATGTTATAACAGAACAATTCAATCCTGAAGCATTGGAGATATTCTCAAATTGATCCACCACTGACTATTGGTTCAAATTCTCTACTTGCACCACAACCCAACGGGTATGGATCATTGTTCGTCGAAAATAATAATCATTTTCTTATTGATTATTTCCTGATTTGATGTAAGATACACTACAAAGGGAAACTTAAGGAATTATCCCTTTGTAGATCAAATCAGAAATACTGTAATTGTGCAAATTTTCAGTATAGCGATAGAGAACAAACACTGCCCGCAAAAAAAAATAGCTATAAAGGAGACCATTGTGACTTCTACCTTAAATGGATCACGAAAGAAAATCACCTTCCGATGTTTTTACTGCCACGTCACCTCCATCACGTCCACCTTTTACAAAGATTACCTTTACACTCGGATCTTCAGTGCCAAGCAAAAACAAACACCTCGTCTAATTCCCAACCTAAAATTCCCCAAGAATATCATCAGCTCAGGCACAAACTTCAAGTACAAAGAAGTTAAGACCCTATTAGAACAAGCAAGCTGCAGCATTATCTCAGCAATTATGGTTACCCACCATGACTGACCTGCAGCTGTTTCTTTGACCTCCAACATACCTTCTTCCTCCATGTTACAAAACTAGTAGTTCTCTTCGATAATGCGATCTCCAACAAGCATGAACGTACCTAGGTTATTTTTGCCATCAACACCATCTACAGAACGTCAATCAGTTAGATACAGAAGAGGGCACGGGAATCAAAAAGCGCAAATTTAAGGGAAAGACAATGGTATCCCGCGGCAAACACCAAAAGATGAAGGATACAATCAATCGCACATTACTCATCAAAGTATCCGAATCATCACCAGAAGCAGCTTTTAAAGCGCTGGATGGCGAGGTCATTCCAATCAAAAAAGATGCTTCGACATACACTCACTATTTGCGCGCAGAGTTTTTCTAACTCTATTTGGAGTCGTTTCTACGTTTCACTACTTCACACCGCTTCGGCATACGTCTTACACCGTCAAAAGCCCTGCGAGTCGAACGAAAACGAACGCGCCTTGTAGCCTTTCCATTTCGAAAAAAAAGGCACAACAACAAATGTCCATTTCCACACAAGATCACATCCGACAGTACTCTCGCCAAACTAATGAGTGGACGTTTGCCTGGATCGACGAGACGCAAAGACAAGTCCGCGAAATGAATCCACCAGGGCGACCACCGAAAGTTCAGCCACGTGACAATTTTTTGATGATGTCAACGATGATGACCAATTAAATTGCAAGATCAACGTGTAACGCAAAAATTCAAAAAAGCTTTCATCTCAAAATCTAGTCTATGAAACTATCTTTTGTGTTCTAATAAAAAATGTTCACTGCGAGATTTTAATATAATACATTTTTTGTTTGCTTATTCAAAATCTTAAGAGTGAGGATCCTGTTGTATAATGACCTTTTGTCATAATATTTCATATTATTGAATTATATATATTTCATATTATCGTTATTGAATTATATATATTTCATATCTTATTGGATAAAGATCAAATCACGTGAAGTGAGCGAACGAGCAATGAACTTTCAACTGAAGTTCTCAATATAAGTTTTTTGTTCATGATCGAACCAAATCGATATTTTAATTTATAGGTAATTTTTACTGGGGTTGTAAAGACGTTGTTTCCGCAGCAGATGTATCCTTCACTAGAAATTTTAAGAAACACGCTAAAAGATTGCTCCTTTTTAAATTTTAAATTTTAATTTAGTATTTAATTTTAACTTTATATCCCTGAAATATATAAAATTATTGAAACTTTTATAAAAATTTAAATTTTCTTTATTATTTTCTTATTTGTATATTTTTATTTATTTTGCCAAATAACCTTGACCCCTAACCCTATTCGCATCGTTGACGTCATCAAAAAATTCACACGTGACCCGAACTTTCGGTGGTCGCCCTGGCGGATCCCCTGGCTCTATTCATGCAGTCTCGATTGATCCTGGCGTTCGGACACCCTTAACATAGTTTTTCCCGCAAAAGAAGCAGGCAAGATTGGTGGATATGATATTGGACGATCTCCAAGCACAAGCAAAGAAAAGCTAAGACAATCTTGGATATGATGAAATATTGTGCGACTGCGGAATGAAGTTCATAGAAGGCGATTGGATTCTTCACTCGTGAATGCAATGCTATTGTCATTAGGTATCTGACATGGTGAATCGTAATGAGAAAGATCACACGAAAAACGGTCCGAAAGATGCTGTGCTGGACAATTGCCAAGGCTAAGGAATTACGAGTCCGAGTTATGAGGCATATATGCCAAAAATTTGCAGTTGGTGTGGGAATATCCAGAAAATCAGAGGTTCTGAAGTATATAGCTGTCGGGATTGATGGATAGAGATGAAAATGGCTCTCGGGGAATATTTCTCCGGGCATTGCTTGAGAATCATGCAGGAAATAATAGCTTTATTTAGTACAGCCTATTCTTGATGCATCTGCAAACTTTAAATTTAATGTACGAATTTGGAAGTTTTAATTATCATCAATATTAACAATTTAGTACGTAATAATTAAACCATAATAAAATATGTTCAAAACAGCTGATATATTTTTTGATTCAAATTTATCAATGCACGAACATTTGGTATTCGAAGGAGTAAATATTAGTCAAATTGTTAGAATATTTACAAAAACGGAGGAGAATTATTACTATTAAATTTTGATTAGAGAAATGCTTTCATTTCTTGATCTTTTTAATCATTATCAAGGTCCATACTAACTACCTCGTCATCCGTTGACGCGATTTCAGGATGTAACGCGGTTGTTGCAGATGAAGGTTGTTTCGAATTTGTTGATTCTGATAGATTAGCTCCAGTAGCTCTGATGGAAGATGATATATTGTTGTTGCCGCCTTTATCATTACCAACAATATTGCTGCTAATTGTTCTATTCTTACTACTACTATTATTATTATGATTATTATTATTATAATTAATTTCAAAATCTCTCCTTTGTCGCTCTTCAGTATTATTAGTAGTAGCAGCAGTTTTATTATTATGTATACCATTTGACGATACTTTATCACGATCGGTTATATCTCGCTCATCTTCAAATCGTACTTTTTTATATGATTTTCTCATCATCATATTTTCATAATCCTCATCAAAGCTAAGTTGACTAAAATCACGAACAAGTTGATTTTGAATTCGATTGGTGGCTGGTGTGCTTTGATGACGATTGTTTTTGCTGTTGCTATTATTGCTAATATTAGAAGAACTAGTTACTCCTGTTTGAGAAGGCTTCCTATAACCCGGATGATGATCATCATTTCCATAGTCAATCATATACAGCGGTCTTTTACCTTTCTTCTTTTCGCTCTCAATGACTACTGGAATGTCATTAATATTATTATTGCTGTTGACATTCTTATCATTTATATCATCATCAGAAGATATTTCAATTAATTCTCCATCTTCGAATCCTGATGAACTATCAACAACAAATTTTTTATCTTCTACTAAATCTAAACCAGGAATTTTTTCTTCGTCATTTGAATCTAAACCAGGAATTTGATTCAATCCTTTATCGTTTAGTCCTAACCCTGGGATATCGTCATTATCCGAATTCTGTTCATACATAGAAAGACATCTACCGAACATTGGTGAGATTGATGACAAAGACGATTGTCGATCACTAGTAATAAATCTTCCAGGCTCAACATTCTTGTTCGCCTCCTTGTCTCTCGATGTAACGGAATCGCCTTTTTGCTGAGGCAGAGATTCATTATTACTCGTAGTAGATGTGTGCAGAGTTCGAGACGGCCCAGCGTGTACTGTTGAAGATGGAGGGTTTATAAGCAACTCAAGATCATCTGCTGCCTCTTGATCCTCATAATAACACTCACTATTTGATTTTTTTAATTCTGCTATAATTTGAATTATTTTATCAGAAAGTTCTCGAGGCATTCCTTCGTAAACTAAAGTACCGTCGGATAAGGCTAGTTCAAGCTTGTTTAGCATGTCTTTCATGACTTCATGGGCGCCTTTATGGGTTCTCCCGCCTTTACGCGGTAATGGAAAATGTAAAGCGGGGTATAAAGATGCAGTAGTAGACCCTGTCCCTTGCAATTGCCCAAAATTCATATTATCATTATTATCATTATTATCATTGAAAAGTTCATCCTCAATTGAAGGAGGTGGTTTATTCTCAACTGGAGTTGGAGCCCCAACACATGGGCAAAATGTCACTCCTTCGAAACTAAAATGGACTGATTTAAGAGTATTAGCAACAGCAACAAAGTGTTCTGTAGCAACGTTGATGCTTGTTGGTGTGTTGTTCATTTTCAAAAACCTCTAGTTGGCAATCGTGTTTTAAATTTTATGATATCACTTGATTTTTATTAAAAATTAATTTAGCCATATCGATATCGATCTTATTCAATTCCTTATCTTGATTAGTTATTCCTCCATTAATAAATAACACTCCTAATTAGATATTTTTTTTACTCGGGACAAATAAGATTAAGTGCATAATACACAGTCATGGAAGTGAGGTGTTTAACTTTAACGATAATTGCCATTATGTAAAATTTTTCAACAGTCATCTTTTTACACTAGTAATACAGCATTAATGCACCCGTCGTTTTCTGGATTATTGGTGACTATATATATATATATATTAACAAAAAATTAGGTAATTAATATTATCCAGCAAAATTTAATAATTAATTGAAAATCATACCTTGGGCATATTTACCCCACACAACTTTGCCCGATGTAGTAACCAATCCAAGTTCTGATACATTAACCTATTAAATAAAAAGTTGATAGAAAATTAAAATTTCCATAACAAGAAAACTTCGCCTTTTTGTTCTTACCTCTATTACAGTTCCCTTAGTAAGCACGCCCAAGGAAGTATATAGCGGACTTTGTGGATTCTTTTTAACGCTAATAATAGGCAAACAAAACGTAGCAGCCAATTCTGGATGAGTCACGTGCGCTTTTTTGTATCGTAGTGCCATAGGTCGAATGAACCTTTCGTATTTGGGGGGTTTTCGGGTGAAGCCATCACCAACAAACGTTGCTTTTGTGATCATGCGTTTCCATTGTTTGGCTAAATTTAGGAAAAAAAGTTAATAAGTCACAAAGCCAATTATTTTTTGCGACAATTTTACTTGCTTCGATTTTTTCCGGTTTTTACAACTTTGAACATTTCATCTTCTGCAATACCACGAACTTTAGGGAGTGGCACTGCCCATTTGCCCGCTTTTTCTTTGCGCTTTTGTTTCACCATATTAGACAGTATTTTTGCTCGTTTTTCCCCTTCACGATCCAATAAATATGCTGGCACAGCTCCATCGGGAATTGCTTGTGTGTCTTTTTGTTTCGCTGATTTCTCTTGTTTCTGTTTAATACTGATTAAAATCATATCGATTCGAGAGGGAAAAAGAGCCTTTTTAAGTTTGCATTATAACATGAAATCATGACCCAGAAACGATACACACGTTTTCTTCATTTGAATCTTTTGCGCGTAACGTTTCTTGTTGTATAGTTTTGCGCGCAAGCCGTGGACTTTCTGCGCAAATGCAGAGGTAGTGTGTGGTTCACGCGCAATCCGTTTTCGTCTTTATTGAAGAATATGAGATTAGCCTTAGCAAAATCTGACAACAAAGCATCTAACTATCGACCATAAAAATGAGATAATAATATTACTTGCGTTCTTCATAATCGAACCGCCGCCCATGTTTTTTAATTGCCTCTTCAATATATTCGTTTTGAGGCTGTAAAAAAAAACGTTTTAATTCCACTTTACATGAATGTCAATTTTTATTTCAAATTTTTACCATTTCGGTTTCGAGACAAAAGTTGAAAAATTAATTCACGTGATGGTAGTAGATAAACAGCTATTTAGCAAAAGTTACGTTTTTGATGGATCTGCAAGTACCCTTAATTTATGTTATGTTTTTTTATGTTTTTGATAGATAAAAATTCTCGAATATGTGATTCCGATCCATCCTTAAAATTGATTGACCAATCAAATCGCAATATCAACGTGTAACCCAAAAATTTCAAAACAAATGCTAATTTTTGAAAAATAGCTTGTATCTCAAAATCTTACCTATGAAACTGCCTTTTGTGTTATAACAAAAAAATGTTTCTTGTAAATTTCACTATTCCATCTTGATCCACATAACTCTAACTCTGACTTTAACTCTGACCCTTAAAAACTCTAATTAGAAGATCGGATGGATCGGAATCACGTGTTTCGAGAATTTTTTCGCCATGATTAGGATTTTAATTTTTGATGCTTTGCGTAGTAAAGCAATAGAGTCACGTTTTTTATAATACCCAATTTTTTTGTCCAGTCAACATAATTTTTAAGAGGTAAACCAATCAAATCGCAAGTTTAATGTGTAATGAAAAATTTAAAACATTTATTTTTGAAAAATAGCTTGTAATTCAATCTCTTCAGATTCAATTACTTCAGAATTGCTGTACAGTATGTCTTTTTCTATCTATCATATAGATTTTTATTATTATTAATAGATCAATATATGTATTTATATAGCCTAGTACTAATATTCTTTAACAACTTTGGTTAATATTTAATAATGCAAAATTAATCTAAGTAGAATAATTATTAATTAATTAATTAATATATAAATTTCATTAACAATAAATAAGAAACAATTTATTAACTAGCTAAATTTTGTATTGATTAATTTATAATGCTCAAGACTTTATTTCATATTGTATTTATATATTTTAAAATTATATTAATATAATAGATATATTTAATATAAAATTAATATAATAAATATTTTTGATATAGTCAACATGAAAAATAATAGTAAACATGTTTTTTGCCTATAATTTAATAAGAAATTGCTAAAAATTCATGAAAATTTGTTATTATATTCTTTAGAATAATGAAAACAAAAATTTTCTAAGATTATAAAACATGTTAATATTTTGTGAAATTATATGCTAAAGGTAATAAGTTGAGAACTATCCTGATTAAAGAGCTATAAAAAATTATTTAAAAATATTTTTTATAAACAAATATGAAAAAAATTTTATAAAAATATATTTAAAAATATAGAAAATACATCTGCAATTTCAAAAAAATTTTAGTTAATATTTATTGATAAATTTTATTATGAAATTTATCAAAATTAAGTCTTTTTTTGACTGATATTTATTCAATAAATATTAACTAAAATTTTTTTAAATTACAAATATATTTTTTATACCTTTAAATATATTTTTATAAAATTATTTTTATACTTGCTTATAAAAAATATTTATAAATAACTTTTTATAGTTTTTTAACTAGGATAGCTCCTCAGCTTACTATTATTATTTTATATAATTTTATATTTTGTTATGGAAATACACAAAAAAACATGTAAGATTATGTGAAATTAAATTAGTTGGAAGAATTTATGTAAATAACTTTTAAAATGAGAGAAATATTAAGTTATCTAAAGATAAATAATATATATTCATTTTGTTAATTAGCTAGAATGAAACCAGAGATAATTATATATTTCTTTAATTCAATTTATAAATAAATTAAGCTTTCTTTTAAAGTTAATTTATAAATAAGTAAGATATAATTTCTTTTATTAATTTAAATATATATTATTGCCTTCATAATATAGATAAGAGATTAAATATAAGTATTATAAAAAGAATAACTTTACAATATAGATGAGAAATTATAAATCAAATAACAAGAATAACTTTATAATTAACATGAAAAATTATGAAAATATTATCTAAAGAATTATTAAAAAAATATAAAACTAAAATTACTTTAAACTTTGTTATTTTCTAAGATTAAGATACATATTTTATTTATAAGTATTTGATAATTATTTTAAAAGATCATTCAGAGTGTTTAAAATAATTATTTGGAATGATTATTTGAAATAATCATTTGGAGCATTTTAGATAATCACTTATAATAATTTCTTAAAGTGATTATTTGAAATGATTATTTGAAATAATCATTTGAATTGATTATAGTAATCATATATAATAATTATTTGTTAATCATAAAAATATTTAATCACAATACTACTATCTTTAATATTGTTACCGTTTTGATAGAGCTTTCGAAATACTCAAAGATATTTATAAAATTTAAGGAATATTCAAAGAGAAACTTCCAATATCTTAATGACAATTCAAAGTCTAATAATACTTTATGGCTTTAGACTGAATATGAATTAAAGTACGACAAGTACTTAT
>CAJVPL010000142.1:0-40256 GCA_910591945.1 Ambispora gerdemannii
CGCTTGATAAAACTTATTACTTGTATTATCACCTTTGAAATTCTAAATAATATACAAAACTTAGTGAAGTTATTGGATGTCATTCTAGCTCGTCACAACAAGAACACACGTTATCTACCTTTAGTGATAAATCTTAGTCTCTCCCATTATAAAAACTTAATCTTTTTCGCTCTTATTGTAATAAAACACGTGATTAATATGTCAAGAACTTAATATCAATAAAAACGGTAACAATATATAAATATAAAACATTTAAAAAAAGATTTGTCTAACTTTTACTTGTATTCTGATTATATTCAAAAAAATATAAAAAAGATACATCTAACTTTCACTTATATTTTGATTATATTTCGAAAAAATATAAAAAAGATCCATTCAAATTTTATTTATATTCCTATAAATCAGATTATTTTTTATAAAATATCTGACTATATTTCAGAAAGTTTCTAAAAATTTGTTAACAAAACTATTGAATTTTTGGATTTGAGTTGGATATTAAAAAGTAGAAAAAATTTCAAAAATTTTCAGATTCAAAAATCAGAAATTTTCAGGATCAAAGATAATCTGTTTTTTTTTATAGAATCACTATATGGATGTGTACCAAAAAGACTTGACAAGTCAAGCAACAAAATTTGCAGTTAAAAAATACTGTTTTATATATTTAATAAATTAGTTAATTTAGTATCACACTAAAAAGCTGGTGTTACAATTAGAAAAAGTTTAATTAACATATTATTTTTAAATTAGCCAATCAGCAATGAACATGATCATATATGTTAATCACATGTAAATGATCAAATTATTAGTTTAATAGTAAAATTGTTCAACTTTAAATCACTACTGTTTTATTAAAAATTATTTTACAGAAAATTTGAAAACATAACATTGTTTAACTTGAATAGCTTTATCATTCTGTAAGTTTAGTGATTGGAACTAAGTTGTACACACTGTATTACCATAGAAGCTTTCCGGACATACACAAATTTCACATGATCCGACCCTTTTCTTCGCCATGGCTAGGGTATTATGCGACTGCATTGTGATAGGAATTAACAAAAATGGTTCTATTATGAAATAACTTTCATTTTTTTAGTATTAAAGTTTGAAGGCATTAAATGTTTACCATAAGTTGTCTTTCTTTAGTTATATTTTATTTTAATAGGGTCAAAACTTTTAGGCACCTTTCCAAGTAATCGAAATTATTCAATAAGAATAGGTTTACTTCTAGATGTTTACGAGGAAATCAAGAAAATGATTTAAACTTGGTTTTTAGGACTTGGATATCTTTTAAAATAATATCTTTGCTTTTTTTTTTCTAAAAAAGGATATCTCTTACTCGGATAAGAATAACCTAGTAAGCGCTATTTAAAATGCCGAGTATATTTGTGAAAAAGCTGGGCGCGTAAAGAATAATCAATTTAGGTCTCAATTATTGAAGCTTCCACGTATTCCCTTTTTTGACAGAATATTTTGCCGAAAAGCCGCTCGTGACTTTTATATTCGTATAAATACCTGCTTCGTACGTATTTTGAAATATTAAATAACTATACCATTAAACCAATACTCATTATTTGACAACAAAATGGTTAACTCCCCCTTACCAACAGATCTTGCAGGTAAGGTTGACTCGGGTTATTATGTCGGTTATGAAGAAACTGTAGTTTCACTCCTAAAACGTCTTTTAACATATTTAATAGGAGAATGCAGAAAAGCAGCAAAAATATTGAATAGCTTTATTGGTATATACTCTTATTCCCTTCTTTGTTTGCATAGCTCGACAAATTAAGCACTATTAACCTTATCTCTTTTCTTTAGACCCAATTGCCGCAAAAGTAGGAGTCTAATCAATAATTGTTGGATATCTATTGTTTTTTTGTGGGAAATAAACTTCTTTCCATAATAATTTAGGGACCCGATAAGGTTATTCCCGCAAATATTTTACAGAATGCAAAAGGATTCGCAATCTTTACTGTTATTAAGGCAGGATTTTTATTTTCGGGAAGAGCTGGATCTGGTTTGGTCGTTGCAAGGTACTTTACTCATTATAGAAATTATTTTGATGATTATTTTGATTCAAGAAAATCGATTAAACTTTATTTTACGTATCTTACGTAGACTTGATGATGGATGTAAGTAACTAATTAATTGAATAGTCAATATACTTTTTACGATTTCTAATTGAAATACTTGTGACATTTGATAGCTTGGTCCGCTCCCTCAGCAATCGGCACTGGTGGTATGGTTAGTATCTGCTCTTAAATTTTGATTTAGAACCAGATACTATTTTTAAATTATAATATTAATTTCGTATTTAAACAGGGATTTGGTGGACAAATTGGAGCCGAAGTTACAGATTTTGTGATTGTTTTGAATAGCAGAGATGCTGTAAAATCCTTCATGACTGGTGGTAATGTGACTTTGGGTGGCAACCTCTCAGGTAAAATATTAGTATAAATTATTGGAAACATAGTCAATGAATTTTAATATTATTTCTTTTGATTAGTTGCTGCTGGTCCTATTGGTAGAACGGCTGAAGGTGCAGGATCAGTATCTCGTGGACATGTTGCCGCTATATTTTCGTATAGGTATTTAAAGTGACTTCAATTATTTATGTGTTTAATTGAACGCTTCCTATTTCAATTAATTAAACTATGAATTGTTATAGTAAAACTAAAGGATTATTTGCAGGTAAATTATATATTTATAACTAGACTATTACTGAGAAAATCATGACATTAATAATAATAATATTAATGTATATAATGTTGACACTATTATTTGAATGTTTTAGGTGTCTCGATTGAGGGATCAGTCGTGATTGAGCGTAAAGATGCCAATGCAAAATTCTATCATCGTAAAGTCAGTGCCAAGGAACTTCTCTCAGGATCAGTCGCGCCCCCAGCTCAAGCAGATACGCTTTATCGTGCGCTCAACGCCAAAGCTTCGCGTACATCACAAGATTCTACAGCTACTGTAACACGGGGAGCAACCTCACGAAGTGGTGGTAGTAGCAATAATAACAATAGAAACAGATTGGCTCTTAGTACCAGTGAAACTAATAGATTCAGTCAACCACCTCCATATAACAGCATTGTAAACGATAATAAATCAGACGAAAATGGATCATCAGTGCAACGCTCGAGATCATTATCACATAACAACGACAATCTAAGCTATAAACCTCCGGTTGCTCTGAAACCCAGACCACGTGTTCCCAAACAACTTACCGCTATTGCATTATTTGATTTTGCCGGTGAGCAACCAGGTGATCTTGCGTTCAATAAAGGTGATGTAGTCACTATAATACAAAAATCTGATAGTGTTAATGATTGGTGGACTGGAACATGCAATGATGTTGAGGGGATCGTAAGTACCTTTTTTAACTCGATTCTAGCGTTTTTTGGATGCGAAACATATTTTCTAATTGTCATTCTTATTTTTCGCTTAGTTTCCCGCTAATTATGTTGAATTACAATAATTATTTTTATCAGATTCAGAAGTTTATAAAAATCTAATCCATTCCTCCCTAAAATATCTTTGATTAAGCTATTACACAATCTTTTTATATAATACCTCACAAACATTCATTATCTTAATAATATCTTAATCCACTCACGCTTACACCCTCCACAATTGTCGTACCAAATCAAAATCAATTGGGATAATCACAATTAAATATGTATATATTATTGAATCATTCATTCATTCAGATACGTACACGATATATTTTAGAGTTAACCAGAATATAAATTGATAGTATAAAGATTCATCATCTATATCAATGTCACCATCACACAGTTCCGTTCCATGGTACAAAAGTTCAAAAATGCCGGTTTATATATATCGAACGTCCGGTTTATTAACAATTGAGAGTGTCACTCTCTATCTTTACTTCAATTGGCTGATTGAAGAATGTCACGTTGTGTCACCATGCGTCAGCTAAATTTGAGACATGATCACCCTCCAACATTTCTATTATTTTTCGTATTATGACTGATTATTTTTATTAACGTTAATCATCGCAAGAAATAATCAACTATGACCTTACTCTTCCTACGTAATTACCATCCAATAACTATTTGTCGTAATAAAGTTAATTTTCATAATTTTCACCGAGTTTTACGGGATCGACTCCAGTATTCCACTAAATCAAATAATAATAATAAATCACGTATACAAAAATATATTATAACCGGATCTACATTATTTGCCACCGGATCCATTATCTATTTTTTTGTCTTGCCCAATCGTGATACTTTTAAATCATCCTCATTAATTCCAGCCAAATCTACCATATCATCCGATAAATTCACTGCAATTCCCGTACATCAAATTATACCACAATCAAAAACGACAAGTATTTTCAGATTAAAGCTACCAGCACCACTTCAAGGACCATTTCCTGTATCATCATGTGTCCATGTCAAGGATCCATCTTTGCAGATTATGAGACCGTATACACCGATTAGTCCGATTGTTAAAGACGATGAATTGGGGTACATCGATTTACTTGTGAAAAGATATGAGAATGGACAAGTATCAAAGTATATTCATGGTTTGAGCGTAGGTGATCATGCGGAGGTTAGAGGTCCAGTGCCGACGTTTCCGTATCGAGAGAATATGTATAAAGAATTGGGAATGGTAGATTGATCCTTTCTTAAAATTTTGAATTTTGAATTTTGATGATTGATGATAATCATAATATTTAACATTAATCTTTGAATATAGATTTGCGGTGGAACTGGAATCACACCAATGTTTGTATATAGTATAATATAAAATAATAAAACGGTATATTAACATCATCTTTTTTTTTAGGTATCAAATCATTAAGCACATATTAAACACCCCAAGTGACAAAACCAAAATCTCATTAATTTATGCGAATCAATCAATCGATGAAATACCATTACGTGAAGAACTCGATAAATTATCAATAAAGCATCCTGATCAATTCAAAATATATTATACAATTGATAATGCACCAGCATCATCTTCTAATTGGAACCAAGGTATTGGGTACATTACTAGTGAAATGATCAAACTAAATATGCCGTCGCCTCCTCCTCTTCCATCTTCATCATCTTCAAGTAATATCGATGATAAAGGAAATAGAGATGATGATAATAGTATATTGATTCTTGTTTGTGGACCAGATGGGTTAGTACTTGTTTCGTGCTACTTTTGATGGTTAATATTGTCTGAATAAAAATTTTCTAAATTATTTTTTCCACTATAGTCTAATGAATCATATTTCTGGACGAAAAGCGCGAGATAGGTCTCAAGGTCGTCTTAATGGAATTCTCGAAAAACTGGGCTATAATGAGAATCAAGTCTTCAAATTTTGAATGTTAATTCGATTTTTTTTATTGTTAAGATTTTTTTTTATTGTTAAGATTAGCATTATTTTGAATTTAAATGTTATTGCATATATATTAAATAAACAACGCGTTTACAAATTTACAAATTTTGAAGGATAAATAAATAAAGCCTATAAAGAAAACAAAAATAATTATTCACTGTCCGATTGCTCATTCACCCACTCTTCCAAATCAACTTTTTTCCGTTTAGCTGCTCGTCCATCACTTCCACCTTGTCGCATTGCAAAATCACGGCCAACTTTCTCACGTAATTCCTGCACATCGTCATCTCGTTCCACCGCAGCATATTCCAACACTAAATGCCGTCCCAGAAGATGAGTGGCACTCAGATTTTCCATGACGGTTTGTGCATCACGTTTTGTGAGAAATTCGATGAATGCAAACCCGCGCGAGGTGCCGTCGAATTTTTTTGGGACTCGAAGTGATTTAATTTGTCCGTATGCGCTGTTTTTTTTTTGTTTATAAACAATCATAAATCAAAAAGTAAAATCAAGGCATTAATATTTTAAAGAACTAACCTAAATAATTCCCGTAAATCTTTTTTTGTTGATTCGAATGCTAGATTTTTTACGATAATTTTAGTTGATACTTGTTTGTTCCCCGGGTCTTTTTTTTCTTTACGTTTTTTCGGGACTGAAGCTGCTACATGATTCGAGAACTTCAGCTGTAATGCATGACCGTCTAACACGTGATTCTAAACACAAAAGAAAGAACAAAGAAAAACCATTATTAAGATTATTTTACTAGAACAGAGAATGCCAGGAACTTTTCTCACATGGTGGATAAAAAATAAAATACCTGCATAAGTTTAAGCGCATTTTTTGCATTCTTCACATTATCAAACTCTAAGAATCCAAATCCCATACTCAATTTTTTACCAGGATTCTTGGGGTCATTCTTCATTTTTATGCGAATCGATCTGACTCCCGTTGTTTTTTCCTTGAACACGGCACATAGTGTTTCCTCGGTAGTATTGAAACTGAGATTTTTGACGAACAAAGTGGCGACTTCTGGTTCGTCTAAATCCATCATTGCGTTGTCTTGAGTGTCTTTTGCTGGTTCAACGAGGTCGGCTGAAGAAAGTGGGTTTATAGGATCTTTAATAAAGATATCTGTGGGTGCTTTTTCGAGGTATAATGGCGCGCCTTTGAATTTTTTATATGCAAGACCGGAAAATGCGGCCTTTGCTTCAGTCGGATGTAAGAATTCGATGATGGCCATAGTTTTCGAAGGAGGCAGTATCAACTATTTGTTATACAAAAATGTTTGTAAAATGTTTATTAACTACAAATTAAATAAAAATACATCCAAGGCCCAAATTCTGCCCATAAAAAAACATACCTTCCCAATATCACCATACCATCCAAACAGCTGCGACAACTCTTCCTTCGTAGTATTAAAAGAGATATTTTTCACCAATATGACAGTATCACTTCTTTCTTTACTAGTGTTATTAGTGTTTGAAAACGCGTCTAATCGTATTCCTTGTTTTTCGAAAAACAGTTTCGTCTCTTGTATTATGTGGGTTTCTGCCAGTGCCAATCGAGCAGACATATTTTCTGATTCTGGATCCAGAATCTCTGATTTTTTTACGTTGAGCCGAGTTGCTATTGAATCCATAACGGCATCACTCTATTCAAATCAAAAATGACGTAAAGGAGAATAAATATTCAAAAAAAAGAAAGGATATTTCAAAATTTCATTTTTCGAAAAATTATTTTTATCGCATACGCTCATGTACAAAGTATTCCAATTAAAATCATTAGCAGCCAAAGATTTCAATTTATTCTCTTTTTCCTTCTTCAAACTTAATTTCTTGTCTGTTTGAATATCAACACGTGTAAAAGAACTTGATTTCTTTTCCCAAGAAGGTAAAATATGCAGTAATCGACCCATAAAGAATTTATTATCGAGTTCTATGAAAGCTTTTACCGCGTGTTCTGGTATAAGATAAAGTACGTATGCAAAACCTTTAGGTTTTTTGGTCTCCCGATCTATTGGTATATGAACCTAATATTATGCATACTCATTAATAACATTAATTGCTAATTATTCATCTCGGTTACCAAATATATATATGGAATCAATTCTTGTATATAATAAAAAGACATACTTCTGCTAATGGACCAAATTGATGAAACTCTTTTCGTAAATCTTCTTCAGTACAAATATAAGGTAAATTACGAACAAAAAGTCTTCCAGTTTCTGCTATTGTTTCTTCAGGAGGTGGTTGTGATGGATTCTTGTGTAATGAATTACTATTATTCGATTCATTGTTATTCTGATCGAACGTGGAATTAAAATTTTGTGTTTCTTTATCATCTTCAATAAAATCTTTGGACGGGTCTTCACTGTCATCATTATCATCATCAGCAGCAGAAGATTCCGAATTGGATTGTTTCATTCTTGATTTCAACCAATCCATATCAGAAGCTGATGTTTCTTTTTTTGCTATTGATTCGTCATCGCTTTTATTGTTGTTGTCATCATCATCAGTACTTTCACCACTGTTCTCGCTTTCCTCGGTGTCTTTTTCAGATTTTTCTATACCAAAAAGTTCTTGTTTTAATGTATTATTACTTTTTTTCAAATTTGATGATTTTCCGTTCTTCTTTAATGATGGCTTCAAATCCTCATATAATTCATCAGATTTATCATCATCACTTTCCTCATCATCTTTTTCTTTGTCGCTTTTACTCGATTTTATATCTACTTTTTTACTTGGCTTTTTTCCAACGTCACTCTTTTCTTTCGTTTTCTTTTTGGTATTTTCACCCTGTATACCATTATTCGCTAAAGCATCCAAATCAGCATCGTCATTTCCCCATGTTTTGGTCTTAGAGCGTGGTTGCATGACTTTAAGATATTCTAAGAGTTTCTCGTCTTTTTTGTTATGATTTTTATTTTTTTCTGCATCGTCACTATCTTGTGATTTTTTATCTTTGTTGTTATTATCAATATCATCATCATTGTTGTTATTGTCTTTATTACTATTATGACGCTGTTGATATACAGAAGACCCAATACTATGAGCACTCCACGGTCTTGGAAGTGACGGATCATTCACCTATTTAATTCAATCAATTAATTTAATTTCAATAATCTGATAACATTTTATTCTAATAAACTCACAGGTTTAGCAAACTCGACTATGATCCGCGAAGTATCGATAAACGTGTTATTGAAATATTGTAACGCGAGTTCTGCTACTTTTGGTGTACGATATCCGATGAATCCAAAACGACGTGATGTTCCGTCTCTTTGAGGATTTCAAAAAAAATCAAATATAAATGATTTAATTTTTAAATAGATTCATTAAAAACTAATTATTCAATTAATTTATTGTACTTGCGCTGTTCGCATGACTTTTGCGTCTGTCACTTCACCCTTTAAGGCAAAGTGCTGTCGAAACCTCGTATCCGACAAGTTTTTCGGGAGGTTCTTTATTATGAGTCTCGAGGATGAAGACCTTTACGTAATCAATCATAAAATAAAACATTAGTTGTTTGGTTAATTTATATGCATATACAACGAGTAGTCGATGAACTAATGTTACATTCTTGAAGTTTGCGGACAGTAAACGAAAATTCTAATCTTCTCGTCGATCACCAAAAATTTTATGACTGTGTAACTTAGGTCCGAATCGATCATTTTTTTCTATATGAACGATTATTTAGTCATTCATAGCCAAGTCAATCGATTAGATCTGATTTATTTAATCACAAATCGGATCATTCGGATGACCCGTCGATTCAGTTAATTGCAAATCGGATCATTTAGAAAATCGTCGATTCATTTAATGAGAAATCGAATCATTTGGACGTTCCGAGTGCGTGTAGTATAGTATATTTAATCAAATAAATGAACTAAATTTTATTTTTATTATTAATTACATCAACTATACCTAAAATATAAAAAATTTCAAAATATAACTTATTTTACTCTCCAGATGATCCGAACTAATTACTCATAAATTGTGATCCGGTTAATCGATCCAAATCGATTGTTATAATCAGTTGGTCGGATCCGGATTACGGATTGAACGACTCGGACCACTACGACCATAGCTCGGTGTTTGTGCAACCGAATATCAGGTTTACTATAAAAATGGTTCTCCATTGATTATATGTCCCTTTTTCAATGTGGCATTTGTGTATGGAGAAATAAATTATGGCAAGAACGGTTTTAAATAAAACGCCAAGACATTGTAACCTCCACCATATTAGCTGGTGCACCATTATTATTACAAACTAAAAACGGTACATATATTAAATACAGTTTAAGCCTATATTGATTGATGTATGATGTGTGATGATGATCTCTTAGTAATGATATGAAAAGATATAAAAAGGTGCGTTTCGAAATTTTATTTTATTCGATAATTGGCATAAATTAATAATAGGAAAAACCAAATAACTCGGTCCTAATTAAAGAAGAATAATAATATAAAATGTCTGAACAAAAAGGATATTATGGACAACCACCGCAACAAGGATATCCACCACAACAACCGTATCCTCCTCAGAATCAAGATTATTATGGTGGAGGTGGTGCTCCGCAAGCACCACCACAACAACAAGGTTGGTTGTTACTTTATTTCTTATTCGTTTTCTTTAATATTATTGGTTTTTACTGGAAATAGTAATAATAATGACTTTAATGGAATAGGATACTATCAACCAACACCACAACCACAAACAATTGTAGTTCAACAAGCACCAAAGAAGGATAATAGTGGTTTATGTTTAGGATGGTAAGAAATTTTATAATTATTTATATCAAAAATTTCATTTTTCGCACTAATTAATTTCACTTTTGTGCTTCTTATAAATCAGTGCTCTTGGTGCCTGTTTATGTTGCTGTCTTGACGAATGCTGTTAGTTAATGATAAATTTTCGAGAGGTTATACTTTACTTTCTCCATAAAGATATCGATATTATTACACATTTTATCTTAATTACATATATTTGTATATGATTTTCTCTTCGAGAAGGGATTATTACAGTCCAATTATGGAAATGCTGTTGTGACACGGAAATGTCATTGTGAAGCGAAAGTGTACGAGTCTGAAAATTAGTTGGAACGCATGTGACGACACAAATTGTGCAGCTTAATAAATTATGTGCTTTTATATGCACGATTAATAATTCTAATTATAGTAACGATCAAAATATTAAAATTGAATATACATTGAATCAACTCTAAAATTATTTACAAAGGTAACCAACCGTACACACTCTTCTCGAAATATGTGATGTGAAAAATGACCGCTCAAAAATTTTATATACACAGATACGAGAAATGTACAATGAATTGCCAATTATATATATTTAACAACTCGAGATCACACAGTTTAATCTTCATCGATTTCTTCAATTATCCTCTTCTTTCTATTACCATTAGCTCCTGTTGACCTTGACGAGCTCCCAGCATTATTATTACTATTATTGCTATTATTATGTGTGGTATTATTTCGACGTGAAGTTGTAGTAATCGATGTAGATGCTGAAGCCGCCGATGGTCTGGTTATCCTCTTACCGCTACGAGTTTGTAATTGTGTTTTGGAGCGATTATTGTATGACGATGAGGATTTCTTACTTTTTCCATTAGTCTCGTTTTCCCTTTTTTCTTCTTCGTCCTCTGAGTCATCTTTATTTGCTTCTTGCTCTTCGGATGAACTTATTGAGGATGATGATGATGCTGTTTCGACAGTTTTTTTAGATCTCGTGGTGGGTGCTTTTGCTTTTGTTTTAGCTTTTTCTCGTTTCGACTGAGATCTGGTAGTGCGTTTTCTCTGAGGCTGTTGTATTTCTGTTTCTTTTTCTTCCTTGATATAATTATCGTCGTCTTCATTATCTTCGTCATCTTCATTATTGTTATCGTCTTCTTCGGATTCAGTACTTGTGGTTATACTACTGGCTTTTTTACGTCGTGATGTTGTTTTTCTTCTTGTAGTGGATGTTGATTTTTGTTTTGCTGCTGCTCGTGTTGTGCGTTTATATGTCGATTTTATTTCCTTTTCTTCCTCTTCCTGGTCATCATTGTCGTTGTCATCATCATGATGATCTATATCTTCACTATGCTCATTTGTCGATGATGCTTTTTTCGCGGTTTTTGAACCTCGAAGATTACGAGTTTTAGTTGTTATAGTGGTTTGATTTGGAGGTTCTGTGAAAGGGAAAATGCGTTCTTGAATATACATGATTATATAAAACGTGAATAAATATCATTTCCTTACCGTTTGATCGCTCTGATAACACATTTGGTTGCTCGTCGCTATAATTTCCATTCCACCATTCTGGTGGATAATTTTCTTGCGAAGGCATTTTGGATGCGAGCGCCACAAGATTCGACAGAATTCTTTTATTCCTTATAAACCGAACTTTTGAAAATATAACCACCATCGATTTACTAACGCCACGACCAAGAGAAATTCACATAAAAAATACTTACTTGTTTCAACATCAGCATGCTCTTTCGCCCACCAAGCCTTCATGACCAACAATAGCCCCTCCGCTTCCGTGACAGTATTTTCATTCGGTAGCTGTCCCTTTTTCTGCTTCTCTTGAGATTCCGTCACTCTATCGAAGAGTTTTTCGATCACTTCCCTCAACAGTTCCATAAACTCGTTGGAAAATATTCGACGCCATTGTTCGAATATTATTGCCACGAAATTCACGTTCGAATTGTGCTCTTGATTTTCGAGTAGACTAAAGAACAAAGGGAAAAATTGTTCCGAAGGACGAACAGACCCAAGTAAGTTCAGTATTCCGTTTATTGCTTGTGGGAAATCTGAGAGAGAGTTAATTAATTTTTCATTTTCGCTAAAAATTTGCGTATATATATAAGTCGAAAATAGACAAACCTGTCACATCCATCCCTCTTAAGAAGGTTGAATTTTCCACAATTTGCGCAATTTTCTCAAATTTCCCTCCTACTTCTGCATTAAGCAGCTCGAAAAATACGCCTTGATCATACTCCGACCATGAAAACACGTATCCTATTATGCATCATGTATCAAATAAATAGTTTAATCAATTTAATTCAAAAATTCACATTAGAAAAAAATACAAAAACATACCAAGCAATTCGTCAAAATCACATTCGCCAAAAATCTGAATTTTGTTCAAACGAAGATTGGTTTGAATAGATAAAGCCTAGTTTGGAAATATTTTAGCGCTAATAAAAAAAAATAAAAAAAAATATAGATATATTCCTCACCAAAGCAGGACTCATTCTTGAAATAGTCAAATAGATAAAATCTACATCACCCACTAAATATTCTCGCAATTCTTTTAAGATTAACAGCCATATAGAAAGGAAAATATCCACATGGTTTTTCTGTAGGATCTATGGCAACAAAAGAACACAAAAATTAAGACATTAATTATTAAAGAAATCTCAGAAAAAAACCCTTATAAAAACAGTAAGGTAAAATAATTCAAACCGTCAGATCACGTAAGATTCTCCTTTTGGTTTCTTGAAGCTTGTCGTCATCATTAGTTTTATAGAATTGCATCTGCTTTTCCAAAAAATTCTTGTAAACTGACAACAATTTTTGAGCAAAACTAGGGGAATTCTGTTTTATTCGACTATATGAGTTCCAAAGAACAAAATTAAGCTCAAATAATCATATCAGAAGAGTACCAGGATTTTTTTAATGTATAAATATTAAACGACCCTCATTATACCGACATCCGGATTAATGAAACCCTCGATATAACGACAGAGCATGTGGTATTTTTTTATGATGATCATCCTCGTTATAACGACAAAATCCTCCAAGATATATCGGTATAACGAGTCACTTATTGATATTACCTTAAACCCGATAACAAAAGTCCAGTACGAACAATGTCTTGTGCCGAATCGATTTCGCCCACTTTTATGATTAATTCAGAAATCTTCATTGTGTTTCCATCTTTTTCCGACTCTTGGGCCTCCCAGTAGCTTTTCAGAATAACATCAAACAGATTTGAAGTGTCAAGAAATTTACGGACGTTAGGTGCAATGCGATCCCCGACAGAACCAAATGCGTCCTAATTAACAAAATTTATAGACGAGAGAAAATAATATCAGATAACTTGAAATATTGTATTATATTATATTAGAAAATATTCGTTATTACATACGATGCTTTGTCGCTGCATATCTTCAAAAATTGCTATAATCAATTTTTCTGCCTCGGCCGGATCTTCGGTTTGATCAAATGTATCGAGTTTTTTTCCGTAAAGCCAAAACCGGTTCATGCCTTTAGATGCTTGAGGAGAGCTTGATTCGGTATACGCGGATAAGGAAGATAATCGAGTAGGCATTGGAAGTGGGGAGTTGAATGCAGAAGTTGGTCCAATTGTTGATTGAGACGCGAAATTTGAGAGAATTGCTTTATCTTGTTTTTGTGAAGTTACCAAAATATTTTCAGTCTCTTGCATGATATTATCATGACCATTTGATTCAACAAGCCTATTCAAGGTATCTAATCAGATTTACCAAAAAAGTTATCAAATAAAAATATTAATATAACGTGGAATAAAATAGGAAAATAATAATAATATAGGAAAATATCGCAGAAATGCTATAGCAAGACGGAACATGATATATATATATCATGACTAGCTATAAGAAAACAGATAAGCACAGCATAATTAAATTTACCAAGATTTTGATTCGCACCGATTCTATGCGTATCTCGCATAACAACTTCTTTGGTGGAGACTTCCATGTTCATCGGTTCTTCTTTAATTTTACCAAGATTTTGATTTGCACTGATTCTTTGCGCATATTGCATAGCAACTTCTTTGGTGGCGACTTCCATTTTCATCGATTCTTCCTTAATATCAGCAAGTTGGTTAGACGAGAAAGGAGGAATTTGTGCTGAATTTAATGGAGATGCGGCCGCTATTGATAAAGGCTCGGCAGTAACGGGAGTATTGGTGATTGTTGACACGGAAATTGTCGAGTTAGTGGTGATATTGGGCCTTTTAGGGACTATTGCTGAGCCCGGAGAATTAGTTTGGATACTTATCGAAGATCTTCGTGTCTGTAGTGTGGGTACTTGAGGGGTTGAAGTTTGAATGCTCAAAGAGGGTCTTCGTTGCTGCTGCTGCTGGATTATAGCCTGATTGCGGTTAACATCTCTGAGAGCTTGACTGATGTGATTACCCCATAATCCAATAATGTAACTTTTGGCAAAAGAATCCAAGCATCCGGAACTAATGGCTAAATTCAGAGCTTCTGGCCTAATAAAAACAAATCTCAATTAATTATTCGCTATTGTATCAAAACAACTTTTCGAAATTTCAAGACACTTACACTATAACACCTAGATTAAATACCGTATCCATAGCATCTTCCACATGTCTACGTGTTCTATAACCTTGTATATTACAGAAATGATTCACCTGAAAATGCAAGTATTCAATCAAGCTATTGGTGACCATGGACTGAACCGTAATGTTTTCCAGTATTACTAAGATTCCCGGTTCAATATTCATTATATTATCTTGTTTAGTCCAACACAGCCAATCATAAAACAAAGCTAGTCGTGCTTGAGATGCAATCGCACAATCATTCTGTACAAGCTTAATCAATTCTGTAATTATTGTCCACCGTTTGACGAGATTTGAACGAAGCATTTCGTTAGTAGGATGTATACAGGCACAAATAAACCGAATCACATCCACCACGAGATATCCTGGTGATCCGTTGAAAAATTCATTGAGAAACCATTTGAATTTTCTCGCGTGTTTTTGATTTTCAGTCTGTAAGTGAAAATATTTTATATGAATCATAATAAGAAAAATTTTTAAAATATCGAAGAAATCGAAAAACTATTATTTACATGAAAGATTTCTTTTAAATGATCTTCCATAAAAAAAGTAATTCGACTTCTTATTAGGAAGCTGGGGGTGGGAGTGCACAACAATCCCGTTAGACCTATGCAATGTCAAAATCAAAAAATTATTTAATTATCCATTTAGAATTAAAAAAGTCAAATCAATTTCGTACTTTCATATCCCGGAAATTTAGTTGGAGCATGAACCAATTCGCTCAAGATTACACGAATCCTAGGATGTCTGGCAACATCCATAAGTAAACGGATCAAATCACGACCGATATACTTACATATGGGCTTTAGAATAAAGTAAGGACATGCTAAATAATTTAAGATTAAAATACTTTACTCTTCATATCAACGTAATAAATACCTGGGTCTTTAATAGTTTTTCGCATAGTTCAACCTCTTTATTCGCCAAAATCTGATAATCATTGCCAAAATGATCTCTTAGTTTCCGTAAGAATGTAAATATCACCAATGCAACCAATCTTGGGTGATTGGATAGAAAACCCCTAAAAAGAAAAACAAATAATTGTGAGAAAGTAAATGTACTAAACACGATCCAAAAAATATTACTTACATGCTGTAATCTCTAGAGAATATCTCGACAAATTGATCGCATATAAAAAGATTGCTCTCGCTATTATCACTCCCTATGTTTACAAGTAAAGAAGTCAGAAAAAATATAATTTTTTTGTTATTTTCGATGTTTACCTCGTATTTGCCGTAGCATGTTTTCACATACTAACTCCATATTATTATTGTCTGTTCCCTTCACTCCCATGGAAATTAATCTCCTTATAAGCCACAGTATCTAAAAAATATTAATATCCAATATTTGTATAAGAAAATTTTTTTAAAAAAAAATAAACGAAAAAAGATTTTATAAACTTACACGATGTATTGTCCTCAATGTATACATCTTAAATTTTCTTCCCTGCGATGACATTTCAATTAAAGTCTCCAGGGGTATCTGTAAAGTACCACAAAGTATCAGTCTATTCAAATGCTAAAATGTAGAAAATATTTGAGTATACTCTCCCTGATCATGATAATTTAAATCTATATGTTTCAATATTCAGTCAAAGCTCGATATAACGATATGGTCGGGACAATTAGTAAAAAATTCTGCAAATATCGTTGTATAGAGAATTTATTATATAAATCGTTATACTGAAGGAAGTTTTATTAAAAGTGTTTTTAGATTATCATCGTTATAACGGAATATCTTTATATCGAGCTTTGACTGTATACATTTTTATATACCTTGTCCAACTGTGAAACATCACCCTCGGTAAATATCACGTATAAGATCCCGTGCATCATCATATTGTGCTCTCTTGTATTCTCATTCTATCGAAATTTTAAAATAATGTCACGTGACCAAAATAATATCATCAAAACAAAAAAGATCAAAACGATCAATCACATACCAGAGCACTGTTTATTTGTAATTCATTTTTACCCAATAGATGTTGGTAATTGTTGTGATATCCAATTCGCATATTCTACGTAAAATAAATATAATTTATTAGTATAGTTGAGATTCTAATTTTTAAATATCTATTGACAAGTTAAAGTATAATTATATAATATAGTATTCATTTCTTTATTTTTTTCCAAGAAAGCACCATGATTTAAATGATTTAAATCTACAGAGATAGCTGGAGAAGATCTTCGTCGAAATAACTATTTTAACCCACAATTGGCGCAGTATATAATGTATGTAGTATGGCGCAGCATTTATACTAACAATATGAACGGAAATTTTTGAAAATTACCTCTTCCCAGCTTGTTAGCTCTTCAACTGGCTCTGTTAATAGCATACTGGCCGTCATTTTATAAATTATCGACTATTAGAATATCACAATAATACACTAATACCCTCGCTAATTTCAAATTTCAGAATTCGACAACGCGTAACTGTCAACGAAAATGACTGAGAAGACACGCTCAAAAAATTTGATTAGGTCTATTTATAAAACTTTGGGAATCAACAATGTCAGAAAAAATTGTCAGATTGTACAACTTCATTTATGCATCGTGATCGTATTTGTGTTCGTTTTTGTGAAGATACCCCAGAGTTTAACATTAAAATTGAGGCTAGCGCTAGTTCATACTATAAATTTCTAGGGCTGTAATATTTCCCGAATATATCACTCGCTTCTTATACAATATGGAGAAAGCAAATTCCAGTAAAAGGGAATAGAGAAGAAAAATGTGAAAACTCCTGTTTCTGGCAAACACCAAGTAGTTCTTCAAAAGTTTGAGAATACCTATTGTAGGACCAACATCAAAAGTTTTGGAAAAGTGACCTCCTTTCATAGTGACGGGAGGAAAGTCATAAATCACAATTTCCAATGGAAAGACTTCGTCAGAGGGGAAGATCTGGTGTGGAAGTTGCATCAACATTTTCGGCAGCAGTCACATCTGCAGGCGAGACAACCCCAAGATATAAGAAAAATCGCAGAATCAAGCATTGATCCATTACCACCTTTGGAAATTTCTGATACAGAATATGAAGACTCAAAGTAAACTTATTTCTTTTTTTGAATTAATAGAGAACAACAATGATATCATTAATACTTTTGTCTAATAAAAATCAAAGTGGGATTCCGTTTACGTCTCAGATTCAAAGCACTTAAAATTCGACATTGACGAACTAAGGAAGAAATGATGGTTGTTAGAATCGTATTGGTTTAAAATCAGATATCGGCTCGCTCCCTTTACTCTTTAAAACTGAGATAGAGTATAGTTTAGCCACGTAATTCCATATTAAACATATATACGATGAAAAATATTATTTGGTATTTTGGGAATTTCAAGGCCATCCGGACTGGAGTAAGAAGCAACCCGGATTTTCTGATTGGATCCTGTCGGAACCGGTTTAGAACCGGTTCTTCTCGATCTCGAATATAAATATATATATATATATATATATAGTTTAATCGATGATCTCTTTTATAACTGATCTACCAAATAAACGTTTTACTATATTCAAACAATAAATAATTCTTATTCATCATTTTCTGATAGTTTTATAAATAGACCTCGAGCTTTTTTTTTGTTTCTGAAATTTGAAATTAGCGAGGGGATTAATAATACTCTAATAGTTGAAAAATTATAAAATGACATCTAGAATGCGATTAGCAAAGCCAGTTGGCAATGATCCATTACCACCTTTAGATATTTCTGATACAGAATATGAAGACTCAAAGTAAACTTATTTCTTTTTTTTTAAATCAATAAACAACAATGATATCATTAATATTTTTATCTAATAAAAATCAAAGTGGTATTCCGCTTAATTTCAAGCTGCACGTCCCAAATTCAGAGCACTTAAAATTCGACATTGACGAGCTAAGGAAACTAAGAAATGATGATTCGAAGGAGCTATGGATTGTTCGTGTTCCTAATATGGTACTTTTTTGAGATATTTATATATGAATTCAGTGGGCTATTTATTAAAGTATCAATCAAACAACGCTAATTAATATAATAATAAGATTGAAAATTCAAAATTGGATGGTATGACATTCAAAATGCCGCCACGAAATTGCAATAAAGTAAAACGTCTAGCTACTTTCGATCAAGCTTATGAATACGAGATAACAGACGACGAAAGTGATTCCGAATTGCTTAAAACCTATAAGTCGATAAAAAAATACAAGGAAAAAAAGGAAAATCTTAAAAAAGCGAAACATGCCTCTGCTACTTACGGGATTCATTGTCTCCCAAGTGAGATAACAAAAGATGACTCTTCGTCGTCCTCAGATTTTGATGACACCATGGACATTCTCTGCGCAACATCATTAATACCTAAAAAGTCAGAAATCGCACCTGTGGGTAGCGAGGAGTTATATGATATATCATTATTATTACCTAGTAATAAGAAGAACGGAAATTTAATCCTAGGTTTTTATTAAATTCCAATGCTAGATATACGAATTAATTTTTTCTATCACACAAACATTAATAATAATCATCACCCTATATTTCAGAACCAATGCAATTTGACCGACATCTTACCGTCACAAGACTATACGATATTCCTGATCCTACTGAGGCCGCTTTAAAAATTCTTTCTGAACCAAAGATTCCGCTTGAACCGCCGGCAGGCCTGAAAATGCAATTCAAACCTTATGGTTTTGATACAGGTATTATTTATATTTAACGGGTTTTCTTCATCCTTTATTAATTAATTAATTAAATGGTCTTTTTTCGCAGGTTTTTCTAATAATAATACTGACAAAAAGAAAAGAAAATTAAACGAATTCGAATCCGAATCAAATGCATGTAAGTATAGACTTTGCATTTACAAAATTCATATTCTCTATTATTGATATATTATCAATTTATTCAATAGCTTCGTCTTCAAAATCAATATCACTACAAAGTCCAATAAATACTCTAAAACGAATAAAAAATGATCGTCCAAAGACACCCATCCAAATACCAGGTTTACCCTTTGGACAACAATGGAAAAATCGTCCAAAGACACCCATCCAAATACCAGGTTTACCCTTTGGACAACAACGGAAAAAAAAGAATCTCAAGCTGAACAAAAAGAAAGCCAAGTCGGAGAAATTCAAAAATTCTTTTGTATAATTTGATATTCCGCTGGTAACGTCTTTTAATACAAAGAAAATCTATTGAAACGTTATGGTGTTTAGCTATAGTTGATCGATTCAATCCATCCGTAGTTTATTTTAGCAATCAATTGACAAGTTTTGGCATTCATTCATAATTATAGTCAACTATAATCAACCAATTGGCATGGCTGGGGCTCATCAAGCAATACCCGGAGAAAAATTCTCGAGCGCCATTCAAGTCCCTATTAATCCGAATCCCACACGCGTCGCACCTAAACTCTTTATTTCCACCCAAATGTATCCACAATAACTGCACATTTTGCTTGTGTATGCTTCTGACATCGACATTATAACAATCTTACCAAATTCTTCCATCTTAAATATCAATCGTTTCCTAAATCTCACATGCACCATCTTCCGAACTGTCTTATTAAGTCTTTTTCCTTGTTGGCGCCGTGACATTCGTGTGCTATCAAATGTTTATATCAAAAGTATGAACCAACCACAATGCAGTTTTTATATACTACAGTCAGGGAATATACCAAATGCGAACAGGGATGATTATTTCTTTTTATAATTTTTAGAACATTTTAAATATATACAAAATGATTTAAATTAATTCTATACTGATTATAGTAACATGATTTGCTTGGTTCAAAAAATTTTTTTATATTAATTATTATTGGATAAAGTAACATTAATAATATTTGGATATAAAAACATCATCTAAATGGAACTACGATAAAATCATGTGATACATGATCGAATCACGTGATTAAATTTATGTTAAACGAGAAGTTTGCGAACGGTAATATAAAATATCAGAAAACAATTTTATATATTATTGTGATTTAATATTTAATATAGATAATTATTATAAACAATTATTGCACATGATTATTTCAAATAATTATTTGTCAAATAATTATTTCTTATTTATTAATTACTTATAAATATTATATATATTTTAACTTAAAAAAATAACAAGAAATTCATTGTTTATATTTTTTAATTTTATTAACTAAAATAATTAGTATTATAATAGTAATACAAATTTTATAAAAAAAAAACTGTTTTTAATCTGGAAAATTTCTAATTTTTGAGTCTAAAAATTTCTGGAGTTTTTTTTGTTTTTTAATATTCAATTCAAGTCTAGAAATTTAATAATTTTGTTAATAAATTTCTAAAGAAATCTTTAATACTTTTTGAAATATAATCTAATATTTTATAAAAAAAAGATATATTCAAATTTTACTTATTATATTCTGATTTATAAAAATATATATATAAGTAAAATTTGAACAAATTTTTTTTTTATTTTTCTGAAATATAAATGAAAGTTAAATAGATCTTTTATTTGAATATAAAAATTATATTTATTATTATAATTATATATTATTATATATTTAAATATTCTAAATTTAAAATAAAAAACTCTTTTTGCTAATCAATTTTTTATAAAATAATAAAAGTGCAAAACAGATAGTTTTTTACAATATTTCAATCAAGTTACTAATTAATGACATTTTTTTATTAATAAATTCTTTTTTTATTTATTATATATATTATATCATATTTTTTTCTATTTTCATTATAAATAACAAAAAATATAAAAAAACTTAAAAAATATACAAAAAATTTTTTTAATATTTTATTATTAATTTATATTATTATAACATGCTCTTTAAATTTTTTTAAAGATAATATTTCTATATATAAATATAATTCAAGAAATTTTTTCTTTTTTTATTTTTTTACAAAATTTCTCTTTTAAATATTTAGTAATTACTGAAAAAATCTTTTTTTCAATTTTAACCAATAAAAACTAAATAATATCAAAAAAAATCAAAACAAACAAGATATATACTATATAAAACTCAAATAAAAAATAAATATATTATATATAATATATTATATAATATATATACTTTCACTTCCAAATTAGAATATGTATTATATATTAATTACTTATTAATATTTGAATATAAAAATACATATTTGATAAAATAAAAAATATTTCACTCAACAAATATACCTTTTAAATTAAATAATAATATTGCAATATTAAAATATCAAAATAGTAATAATACATTCAATATCACTTCAAAAGACAATAATAATATTACAGAATAAATTATTATAAAAAGTAAAATCACTTACAAAAATCTGAATTAAATTATTTATTTTTTTCACGAATTTATTCAAGTTATAATCAGTAAAATAATTAAATATATAGCTTATATTCTAGAATATAATTAATTTAATTCAATTTTAAAACTTATATTTAAATCTCATTCAAATCTCAATCTGAATTGGATTAAGTAATGTAACTCTTTATATTATAATTCAAATTAACTATTATTACTTAAAAGATATTATATTTGATATCAAGAAAAGCTTAATTAGAATAATATTCTCTAAATTTGACAAAATAAAAAAATTATATTCTAAAATTATTAATTAATAATAATATATTATAATTTAATTTTTTAATTCTAATAAAGTTAATAATGCTCTAAATACTTAATTTATTCTAATTAATAATAATAAAGTTTGAATTTTTTTACTCACAAATCAAAATCAAATTATTTTTTCTCATAACAAATACAAACTCAACTTATAAATCTTTTTTATAGTTGTATTACATATGAATTTAATAAATTTTATTTATAAAAACTAAATCTTGTTTTATTTCAAGATCTTTAATAAAATATTAATAATAATACTTTGTATAAATATTATTCAAATCAAAACTAGAAATAGCTTTGGTAATATAATATACAATTCAAATAAAAATTTTCTTTAATAATTATATATAATATGTAATTCAAAATTAATTATTAAACATTTCTTTATAGAATTAAATTCTATTACTCTATTTAATACAAATAACTAAATAAAAAATTATAATATAGATATTTGAAAATTAATAATATCTTTGTCTGTTTTATTAAAACAAAAAATATATAAACAAGTTTTAATTTCTAATTAAATAATCAATAACAATTATTTTAATAAAGCTAAAATTCAAAAATCAATTTTATTAATGAAATTAACTTATAGTTAAACATCTTTATAGTTATATCTATTTATAGTTATACTCCTTTATAGTCACTCTATTTTACTTTTTTATTTACATATAAATATAATAAAAAAATCTCTCTATAGTTATATTCTCTCTATAATCACCAAATTTTGCTTTTCCAAGGGTGATAACTATAAAAATATTTGATTGTATTTTTAATTATCAAACTTTTTATATTCTTTTTAATACTTTTTTTAATTTTTTATTTTTAATTCATGAAGTTATTTTACTATAAAAACTTAATCTTATCTAGAGTTGGTAAAATAAGTATATAATGCTTATTTATTATCTGTTGTAATATATTGCAACTTCAAATTTTATAAGTTATAACTAGTTATAATTAAAAATAATCTCTAAAATAATATTATTTAATTAAATAATTAACTTGTCAAAATTAAATTTGAAATTATTTTAATTAATTTTATTAGTAACTAAAATTATTTTTTGAAATTATTTGAATTTTATAAACTAAAACAAGTATTTTTAAATAATTTTTAAGTATTTATTAATATAAATAATATAACAAAATTAAATTGCTTGCTAAAATATTATTTTTTTCAAAAATAATTTATATAATTATCTTTAGTTACAACTAGATAATATTTTATTTGTTATTATATTCAATAATTATTATATTATCTTTAATTTCATCTATTTTTTAGTTAATAAAAATATATAAATAATATATAAATAACTTAAATTCTATAAAAAATAATAACAATATCTTATTTTTCTATTATTTTGTCCTATAGTAATTATTAAATTATTTAATTCATCAATTAAATTTTTAAAGTTATTAAAAAATTGTATTTCTTTATTTATTTTTTTTGATCTTTTTCTAGTTAGTTTTTTTTAGTATTTTTTGAAATTCATTTTGTTAAATTTTTTCTTGAATTTTTTGTCAAGTTTTTTCTTGTTGCAATTCTTGAATTTGAATAATTATTATTAATTATAATACTAATATTTTTCTTTCTTTTTAATATTAAAAAATGATACTTGTTATTAATTAAATAATTTAATTACTTAACTAAAGTATTTTTGAATTGAATTTTATTTATTTACTTTGTAAAATTCTTTTAAATTAAAATTTTTAATAATTTTAACAAATTTTTTATATTCTTTTTTAATAATTACTTCTCTTATACTAAAAATTTCTATTATTGAAAAATTTTTGAGAATGCAATTTTGTACAGATATTTAAATTCAAAAATCTATATAAATATTCAAATCTGATAGTAATCTGTAATAAAAAAATATATATAATTCAATATAGATTTGTGAAATTATATAAAACTTTAATATATTTCTGCAAAATTTCAAAATAATATTTATAATAAAATATATTTTATATATAATATATTATTTTAGATAAAATAAAAATAATAATTTAAAGTATAATAAAAAAATTTTATTATAAATAATTATATTATATAGTATTATTATAAAAAATAATAATAACTTAATACAAAATACTTTAAGACTTCAAATTTAATATAAAATTCTTTAAAAAACTTTAAATTAACAAATAATTATTCTTATATCTAACAAATAATGTTACTTAGTTATTCAAAGAAGATTTACTAAACAAAAGTTATTAAAATTATATTACAAATATATAATATTTTAATATTTAATATAAGATAAATCACATTATTTAAAATATATTTTTATTGAATAATTAGTAAATATGTAATTTACAAATTATAATTCCTTTTAGTTTATATTATTCATTTTATATTTCATATTATTTTATTTTATTTTATTTTAATTATATTTTATACTATTTAATTATATTTCATATTAATTATTTTATATTTTATATTGTTTTATTTTATTTTAATTATTTTATATTTAATTTATATTATTTTTATATTATTATTAGTATAAAAAACATATATTAATCACTTTTCAAAGATCAAATTAATTTAATAGTAATTTATAATAATTAATTATACTTAAGTAAAAGATATAAAATATTAAAACAAGTACTACAAGATAATTTATAAAATAAATTATATTTTATTCTAAATAGAATAGATTAATTCTAGATTAAAAAATTAAATTATTATAAATATTGTTACTGTTTTTATATGTTAAACTATAACTTATAATTTTTATTAATAAAATTAAAAATTTTTATATAAGACAAAAATTTTAAGTTTTACTATGTTTTATTAATAAAATAGTATATATAATTCCATAATTCTATTAGTTATTATATATTAATATACTTGTTTAGTACAAACTTTTAAAATAAAAATTTATAATAATAATATTTAAAAATCATTTTTAATTTTAAAAATTACAAATTTGTTGTTCAAAAATGAAAACTTTTGTTTTATTTATTTTTAAATGAAAGTATAATAAAATACTAAAAATAGAAATAGTATAAAAGTTATATTAAAATATATTTTATTTAATATAAAAAAATTATAAATATTAATTATATTTTGTATAACTTATTAAAAATAATTATTAACTTTTATTTTTCATATATTAATATTTTTGTACTGGATTATATTTATTATTATTATTATATAATATAACACTTAAAATAATTATTATTATTAAATTGATGATAATTATCTTTTTTTCAAATAAATCAAACAGTATTTTTATTCTATATCTTATTGATCTTATAATATAAATTTTATAATATTAATTTTATAATAAAATTATAGATTATAATAATAGTATTTTTTTTCTTTTTGTAAGCTTATGTATTTTTTTTGCAATTAGTTTTTGAATAAAAAAAATTTTATAATGCATAAAATCTAAATTTATCAAATATTTGTATTTTATAAAATGTATAAACTTTTTTATTAAGAAATAAATTCAAAAATTAATCTGTAAATATATTCAGAAAGGATCTATTCTATTATATTCATGAATTAAATTTTGAATTTACTTCTTAATAAAGAAGTTTATATATTTTATAAAATACAAATATTTAATAACTTTAAATTTTATATACTATAGTAAGAGTTTTAGATTTTATATTGACAATAAATATTTTTAATATAAAAATTAATAATGATTTCTTTTTTTCATTACTTTTTATTGAATTCTAAAATAATATAATATATATTTAATAAAAAGAAAAAAAGAGAAAAAGAGAAAAAATAAGGAAAAAATAAGATCAAAAAAAAATAAAAAATCAAAAAGAAAAAAAATTAAAAAAATAATAAATGATTAGAAAAAAATATTAAAAAAAATAAATAATAAATAAATAATAGAAAATTAAAAATTAAACAAAAAATAATTAATTAAAAGAAATATTAGAGAAAAAAAGAAGAAAAATAATTAATTAATTAAATAATTAATTAATTAATTAATTAAATAATTGAAAAAAAAAACAAAAATAAAAATAAAGAAAAAATTCATTTATTAATAATATTATATATAATAAAAATTCTTGTTTTAAATAAATTTTTCTTATTTTTTTTCTTATTATTTAGTTTTTACTTCTAATTATTGTTCATATTAATTAGTTAATTTCACAATTAGTAAAAAATATATAATAATTATAATTATCAAACTTGTCTAATTATCTATTAATATTTACAAATAGTATTTTATCAAGTTATTGTTCAATAAAATATAAATAATAATTATTTAATAATATTATAATATAAAGTGTTCAACATAAGATATTTAATATGATAAAAGTTTATATTATAATAATATTGATGTTATTTATATATTCTTACTAAGTTTGTAGTAAAAGAGACTAGGTTTAATATAAAAGATAAATAATATGTGTTTATTTTGATGATAAGCTAAAATGATATCAAATAATTTCAATAACTTTAATAAGTTATAATACAAGATAAATAAATCTTTCAAGTAATTTTAATTATAAATCAAATATGAATAATTTATTAATAAGACAAGATTTTGTTATATGTTAACCAATATAACTTTATAATTTGAAATTTTTACAAGTTATCTATTAATTAAAAAGCTATTCATTTATTAAATTAAATATTTAAAAACTCAAGTAGAGAAACCATCTAAAAATATCGATGAACTTAATTTTAACCAAAAAAATTAATTAAATAATTTCAAATTAAATTATGAAATGAATTGTCCAATAAAATGACTAAATATTCATATCATAATGATAACAATGTTGAAATTTAGGTTATTAGCTTAGATTTAAGTGGATTTCAGAATCGGCCCAAATTAGGATAGGTATGACTAGAGTTAAGACATGTATATGAAATCTAAATTCGACAACATAATATATATATATTTGATCATTTAAAAAAGATCGTTCTAGGGCTATGCTTATCCTATGCTTTTTAATAACATGATTTTTTGGATATCCATAAATGTTTACTCGATAGTCAATTAACGGTTTCAAAGTCATACTTGTATTCATAGAAATGAACGATGATGCCATTCTTTTTTTCCTAAAAAAGCTCAATGAATTGTTCTAAAAATAAAATTTGATGATAAGAAAAAAAACCGGATTTTACTACACATTTACCAACTCGATCGGTCAAGTTAGTCGGTCGAAAGAAGAATTCATGTTCTATTTTATCTACCAAAAAAAATAGGAACCAATAACATGAACGAGTCTAATGATGAAAGAGTAATAATCTAATGATAAAAGGTAATTATAAATATCTTGTTTCTTCGTACGATTCAAATTGATTTCGTGCTACCCGACTGACATAGTGCATGCATACACAACATTTAATTACACTTGTGTATAACAATATAGTTTTGAATACAATGAAAAATAGAATATACGATATAGTATTATTGATTGTACACAAGTTTATTACCCCACCACCACCCGGTCCAGTAATCTTCTTTGCCAACTTTTATATTTGAATGAAGAAGGAGGGTTTTGATTTGGGACCTTTGCTTATCACTTGCTAAATTATGCATAATATAATATTGGGCTGTGTGCATCATTGATCGTATTAAAACGATGCAGGAAACGTGAAACCAGAAAAAAAGAAGAAATCGTCGTCTCAATAGACAGTGATGACATCAATGTTTAGTTTTATGTTGAAAATATCACGAGATAGAATCTTAAAATTCTAACGGGTGAATTGTGACAACAACCGAGGGAGGAGGGGGGTCACAATTACTGCACAAATAAATCAAACTAGTACAACTAATACATGACCTATCATCAGCTATAATTACAAAAACAAAACTGTCCCCCAAAAATATCTTCAAATACCAGCGTTCATCACGACAACTCCGTTCTAAAAATTCTCACTCCTTTCTATTATAATTATTATAATTAAAAAATATAATAAAAAACCTTAAAAAAATATATAAGACTTCTATCATCCATAGGGTGAGTGTGAGCTGATTATTTTTCACTGGTGGTGTTGGGTAGTGGATAATAGAACAACAACAACAACAAAACAAAAAATCAATCTAATCAAAAAACAAAAAAATAAAACTAGCGCTAGAACGCATTTCCAAAACAACAACTCATGAAAAAGTATTCTAACTGACTGCACATTTGCTTATATTCATAGTAATCATGATGGAACACATCGAAGACCTCGCGCTAGGTAAACTTTCTTTCAAGCCATTCAAGCGTTTAGATTGACATCTAATAACATGAATTAAATTTGTTTCTAGTATAGTTATACTAATTGTATTATTGTTATTGTCATTATAATAGCGCATCGGCTAGAACATTATAGAAGTCGGCAGGAGGCTGCCAAAGGCTTTGATGATGACCTCGAGTTTTGTCCTTCTCTCTCGGCAGAAGAGGTAGATTTCAATATAGAAATTATGCTACAATAATATAATATCGATAATAATGAATTCTTTAATTATTTTACGTAACCTTGTACTTTTTCATTTGAATTTAATTTTCTTCTTTTATTTTTTTTTAGCTCGCTGAATATCGTCGTAAAGCTTCTCAGAGAATTCTTAAACCAAATGTAACGCCACCACAACCAAAGCGTGCCATTCCCATTATCGACCCAATCAATAAAACCCCATTAAATCTAACACCAATAAAATCATCATCCTCATCCTCTTCATCCTCGTCCTCCATATCCTCATCTTCTGGTACACCCGTTAATAATAGCACTAGCCATAATAGCCCCTCCAGCCCAAATAACAACAATATTCCATCGTCGATCCCTTCGCCATTCTTTTCTCGTCCCGGATCACCTTACTCTTTTGGCAGTTTCTCACCGACATTGACTTATCAGGCATTAGCAGTGGGTCCGAATGCAATGACGATGACCACCACGACGCCAAAAGCCACGAAATCAATACCGATTGTCGATCCGAATAGTGGGAATATTGTTAATATGCCGGGAAATAGTGCTACTTCGAATACCGGTAACAATAGCGGAAGTAATAATGGATTTGGAGGAAGCTTCTATAGTGACATTTCTGTACGGTGAATTTGATTTTGTGTATGAATCAAAAAAAATCTTTTTCTGTAAAGAGTTTTTTCTTTTTTTTTGTTTCTTACTTTTTTTATATTAAAACTACAGCGCATTATTAGTTAACGAACATTTCTTCTTTTCATCGTTGTCTTTTGTTCTTGTGTTTTGATAAAATCAAACTCAATCAATCAACTAAATTAAAAAAGATTTCCAATGAAAAGTATCATTATTATTTATAGAATTTCATTTTTGGCGGGAGACGAGAAGGATTGAGAATCTCTTTACAATTTTGGATTCATTCACAATCTTATTTTTTAATTTATCCCCTTCTTTTCACATTTTCTTACCCCATTGCATTCATCAAAAAATAAGAGAAGTTTATTATTACTATTCAAAGTACATATAAATTTCTAGCGTATTACGCGTTTTTTATTTATTTTTTTATTAGTTTGTACCATGTATCAAAGTTTGTATAGCTGCTGGTTTGTGATTTTTGGAATCCCTTTTCATCTTTATATATATACATACACACTCACATACACACTCACACACAATCATACACAATTCATTCATACATACACACACGTGCATCCCAAAACAGGTTGCCAACATTTGTAATAAAGTCTACATCTCACTTTTTTCTTTTTTTATAATTCACATGAATTTGCTGGGTTGGTTGGCTTAATATTCTATCGTATCACTGCTAATCAATTTAATTACCTCGAGCAAATGGACAATGGGAACTAATTACCAGAAACAAATTATTTTAGTGTCCAATGCATTGCATTAAGCACATTATCGCTATGTATTAGTGTCCAGCAATTGATTCTGCAAATTCTGCATGTAATGTGTACGGCCACTTGACCAATAAAATTACTTGAATTACCTGATACATAAATATCAAAAGTAGAATCCGATCAATCAAAATTTAATCCACAAATGTTTCATATTTGTGGATTAAAATTTGAATTGACATACAGTGGCTCACAGAAGCGGAACGCCGGAAAAAATGGCGAGACAAATACCACGCCACTGAGGAAATATCGACAGGTAAAAGTAAGTCAATTTGATTCAATCAAAAATTTATTTTGATCATTTTGATCTATCTTCTAACAAAAAAGATAGTGATTTTTTTGGCGTTCCATTTAATGACTCCGGAAAATGTACCACCGCCATTGAGTCCAACATGAGTTGGGGTTAACCTTTACGGCGGAGAGCATACGACGTATGTTCCGAAGAAACGGCTTATTCGCGAGGATCAAGCGAAAAAGCCTTACCTCAAAAAAACACATAGAAAACAACGATTGGCATGGGCGAAGAAATACCGAAGTTGGATGACCGACGATTGACGACGCATAATTTTCTGACGAAAGCAAGTACCAAATTTTTGGATCAGATGGCCGAAAATATTGCTGGAAGGAACCCGTCGAACCGTTGAAAGACCAGCATATCACGCCAACTGTGAAATTTGGTGGCGGTTCGATTATGGTTTGGTGTTGCTGGCGTTGGCGAGTTGCGAAAAATGAATGCAGATGTTTATATAGACATAGTAAATAATAATTTTTTAGGATAGACAGACTTCAATAGTAGTGGTCCAACAATTTTATCAGCTCATTCGATCACAGAAGAAGAATTTGGAACATATCGAGATGCAGATGAGAATGAAGGAGATTCCCTGGAAGAGGATGACGATACTTCACGTCATGTGAGCTTTGATATGGTAATAAATTTAATTTCAGATTTAATGGTCTGGGAGAAAATGCTGGCGGATAGAGAGTTTATCTTTCAGCAAGATAACGACCAAAACATACCTCCGGAAAAGCAAAGAGGTGGTTCGCTGATAATGACATTTCTTTGCTTGACTGGCCACGTCCCCCGACTTGAACCCAACCGAAAACCTATGGAACGAAGTCGATACACGCATGAGACAACTTCCTGGGTCACTTTCCATCAAAAACGAATTGTGGAAAAATCTACAAATCGCGTGGAAGAGCGTAGATATCGATTACTGTACAAAGTTGTACGAATCGATGCCAAATAGGATTAAAAAGGTCATAGAAGCGCGGGGTGGGTCTATAGAATGGTGAGTTGAGGAAATAAGCGAAAATATGTATGGAATAACATGGGAGGATTTAAGAGCATTGTTTGATTTTAAAACCCCTCGAAATAACCGAGTTCACCCAACTATTTGGCATAATCTCAACCAAAGAGACAATGCACTTAATCAGTTACATGAATATTAAATAAGAAATTTTTAGAAGCTGCCAACTTACCTTAATTAGAAAAACCGTCTTAAAATTGCCTTCCAAATCGGTCATATTAAAAAAAATTATCTTTTTGTTAAAAGATAGATCAAATAATTTTTTGATTCGTCAACACTCAAAGTATCATTGAATCAAATTGACTTACATTTATCTGCTGATATCCCCTCAATGGCGAGGTATTTGTTTTTTCGGCGTTCCGTTTCTCCTGAGCCATTGTAAGTCACGCCGATTCTGCAAGTCTGTCGCAAATTATGCATGTGCAGTAAACTGGACACTCTACTATGCATCAATTGAACCTGATAAAATTTAGAATCCATTAGTTTAGTAAAGGATAGCCAGATTGATTTGATATTTGAATAGTGTAAAGACTAGAATAATTGTTCTTCCTCAATGCCAGTAGGTGGAAATTACCATTTGACAAAAGAGTCACTGATTTTGTTTTCATAATCGCTTCTAAGCGTTTTGTTCATTACAACACCAGAATTCGAGGCCGAAGCAGCTGCAAAATTCGGGATCTTACGATCAGACGTCTTTGATTCGGCTGGAGCACTCAAGGCTTTATTGTTAATAGGGATTTAGAAGACTTTAGAGCTAAAACGCTAGCGGCTTTAGTTTCCGCTTTTTTTTGTGAAGATGATGGGTTACTTTGATTCATAGAGTACTCTCTGACAAGAAGAAAATTTGATCGTGGACCAATAAAAAAAGGCTATAAAATGATAATTCTAAATAATCTATAAATTATTAAAATTAACAAACGTTAAAGAGAATTATATTTACTGTAGTTTTGCGCTCTTTCCACTCACTCTAAAGGTTCTTCTTGCTATTTTCACAACTCGATGAGTCTGTTAATCCAGAAACGACTTATCAACAGTTTCAGCATTTTTGATTGAATAAAGGCCAGCTAACATCTTTGGCGTCAACTTTTTTTGCTAGAAAAAGTGAAGTGGTGGTAGCCTCTGTTTTCCAGTATCTCAGCTTTTCTGAGTACGTGCCCTATTTGCCTCTGTTCTAGACGTTTCTGGTGACTACGTTTCTCAATTTGTGTCTGATATTCAGTTTCCTGGCCATTAACTCCGCCTGTCAAGAGCTGTTTTTTGAGTTTGTGTTTGTCAATAATCACCGATATCTGATTCCAACCAAACCGGTTTTATGATACCCTAGAAGTCAAAACCGGTTTATGGAACTGAAAGGTTTAAACCATGTTGATTACTATCGCTATTTAAAAACAGTATTTGCCCGCATTCGAGATAGAAGAATTGTTGCTGTTATTATTGACCAGCATTCTCTATTCTGATGCGAGACCCTTCAATAAGTAAGCCTGTGGCTTGTTCTTGGTTCTACGACTGTTGAAGAAAATACAGAATTCACGAACCTTAATCTTTAGTGCAACACATTAAAGATCTATCATATAACAACTTTCTTCCAGCAAGGATTAAGATATTATTTGTGACTTGGAGAAATCTTTATATCATTGAATACCCTTCGTAATGGCATGTATTGATTGAATGTGACTTTTTCATGAAGTAATTGGGAAGAATTATGATGAGAAATTTGGTGTAAAGAGATTCCACCACTGCTTTCCTGGTAGAATGAACGCGCGTTCAATAAAACACTAAACTCGATCCGAAGTAGTTAAATTAATGACGTGTAAAAACTCTTCGTATTTTGAAATAAGTTGAACATGTGCTTTATCACTATTATCTAATCAGTTCACATGCGAAAAATAATATAACGATAAGACATTTCAATTCCATTATTCTTATACTCTGGTTGTTCGCAATGCAGCTTTTTGTAGTAAACGAGGCTCTTATAGCTTACACAGTACTTGGTGGCTTTATTGTAATCTTTGGTTTGGTGTCACTAATTGTGAGGGAAAAACTATATCTCAGTGAAGCCTGTAAGGGAAAGAAATTTCATGAAGCTCACATGGCATGCATGGTTTATTTAACACCGATTTTTTTCCCGTAAGAAGTGGTAGCCACTCTCCTAGGTTTATTAATAGGCCCTGCTTGCTTAAATCTTATTGATCCTACTCGATGGGAATATCAAGAAGCTATAACAGAAGAATTAACGCGTATCGTGCTCGCTATTCAAGTAACAATAAAATATTCGTACATGTCCTTTGATTTTCGATAAATTGAATAAATCTATTGATCCGTCATTGTAATTCCTGTTTTTTTGTTCAATTAGGTAATGGCTGCAGCCGTAAATCTGCCAAGGTATAAATTCGTGCTTCATCGTGATACAGAAGTTACCACGAAATGAATTGAAGGAATTAACCAGTTTGGAATCTTAACATATTTATAGAACATATGTCACGCGACACGCTACTTCAATGTTCATCATGCTTGTCCCTGTTATGACCTTTATGTGGGTCGTGAGTGCACTTATAATATACATTGTCATTCCTGATGCGGGATTTGTAAGAGAATTTTCTGATTCTTATTTAATTGAAATTTCACATAAACTAACCAATTCTGCTATTGTAGACCGAAACCCTATTGATTGCATCTTGCATCACGCCTACTGATCCTGTTTGTTTTACATTATTTTTAAATTTGTTTTAAAAACATGTTCTTTTTTTACCTCTGGTGATTATTCGTATCGTCACTTTATACTAGATATTGGCAAACTCCGTAGTTCAAGGATCATTTGCTGAAAAACACATTCCAACACAACTACGGCATCTTTTATCAGCCGAAAGCGGAGCTAATGATGGTGAATGACGTGAATAGAATTGAAGGAATGAAACAATTAGTGATTAATATTTAATTTTTACATGGTATAGGAATGGGTTTCCCTTTTCTTTTTCTCGCCCTATATCTTTTGCAGGCACCAAATAATCCCATTTCGGCTTTTAATAAATGGGTCTGCTATACTTGGGGGTATCATATAATGCTCTCTGTTTTCCTTGGTTTTGTGATCGGATGGTTAGCAAGAAAACTGTTGCGTATGGCAGAAAGCAAGTAAGTTACTCATTAACGCATTACAATTCTATTGAATTCATATCAACTGATTCTGTCTTGTACTTTATTCAGTGATTGGATCGATAAAGAGTCATTCTTGTCATTTTCTTTTGCCCTCGCGGTGAGTAAAATACTCTAGCAGCGCGTATATGGCTAATTATGCCTAACTTACTAATGCCATTTTATAATTAAGATTTTTGTAGTCGGATTTGTCAGTCTTTTAGGTTCTGATGCTTTTCTGGCTTGTTTCGTGGCTGGAACTTCATTCACCTGGGAGTAAGTGAAATCCATAAATTATGATCATTCTGCAACCTCGCTACACGCCTTACGCGTTTTTTTTGCTTCGTTGCTCAAGTGACTGGTTTCGCGAAGAGACGAGAGATGCACATCTACAAGGTGTAATTGATTTGTTACTCAATCTTACGACATTTATATACATTGGCACAATATTTCCCTGGTCATCTTTTTACGATGATGCATTGTCATTGAGAAAGTTGATCCCAATTAGTATCCTCATCTTAATTTTTCGTCGTCTACCTATCGTTGTTGGATTGAAGAAATTTATTCCAGCAATACATACGTTCAAGGAAGCTTTGTTTGCTGGTTACTTTGGTCCAATAGGAGTTGGTGCGATTTTCCTAGCAGTTACTGTTGAAAGAGAGATCGACAAAACTTTATGGGAATATCCGGAACTTCCAGAAATCATCGACAAAAATGGCTTAATGCGTACAAAGGAACGCGTTTTCCCGATCGTTGCATTCATTGTGCTAAGCTCAGTGATAGTTCACGGTATCACCGTGCCAATACTAAACATTGGTTCGCGAATTGACATTGAACGATTTCCCAGTATTGCAAGTATCAGCAATCAAGTTGCAAGATTGCCCGTAATTGATTTCGTAGAGAATTTAACCTTGGAACGGGATGCTCAAGGTCGAATCAGAAAGAAAGAAAAAATGAAAGCTGAGGTGTACAGAAGTCCCGCACGTACATTAGAAAGTCAAAGAAAAGCACAAGAAGCACAAAGAGCCGAAATTGAAGTAGCTGAGGAAGAGGAAGTTGAGGAAGAGGAAGAGAAAGCCGATAAAAATACAGGTAGTGAGGTAGAGGGAAGTGATCATGTCGTAACAGGTGTGCTAGTAGAATTTGATGATTTCGTATCTGAAGGTTGTAGCAAAGGTGATACGCAAAGTTCGTCTTCGTCGTCACCAGACTCTGTTGTCAGTGAAGGAGGTTCGAATTACGCTTCACGTCCCAATTATCATCACGTTACTTTGAATAATTTGGATTAACATCGAAGATTATTTTGAGTCTGCAGTGGTCCGCTATTATATCCAACTACTCATCAAAGAATATTCACACAAACTTTATTACATTTGGTTATTAGCATACATGCAAGCAGATAGCTGACTTGAATGAATGAATGGCAGAGAAATATAATACATATCAAGAATCATTATGTAAGCTACCTATACATACATTCAATGTTTTATGTAATATCATCTTTCTTTTTTATATAAATGAGGATAAGGAAATAGCAATTTTTATGTGGAGGGCTATTCAATATAAAATAGCAAAAGTCATCAATCAAATAATGAGTCAGTAAGCAAATAAGAAAATTAATAGGTGAGATATTTTACTGGAATATATATGGATTCATAAACTTTGCAATTGTTTGGGTTACTAAGTTATAGTTTCGAAAAAATTTTTAGTAAATTAACAAAAATGATTTTGTATATTATTATAATAATTCCGATTTTATGAACTGATTGATCAATAAAAATTTTTTGATAACTATTGTGGTTTGTTATTTGATTCATGTCTTCGGTTGATATTCGATTAGCATGATATATTTTGTGGAAAGTTTTCCAAAAATAAAAAAATCGGCCAAAATGCCAACCCTGTGTTAATCCTAGCTCACAAACAAGATATCATCATTAGATTCGTCTCGACTATACGAATCGAATGATGATATCTTGTTTGTGAGCTAGGATTAACACAGGGTTGGCATTTTGGCCGATTTTTTTATTTTTGGCCGTAAATTACTATAATTTGGAGATGCGTACCCACGTGACAACATGGGTATTACAATTAAAGGTTGATTTTTAAATTAGGGTTAGGTTGGGGTTAGAGTGGATGACAAAATTATATGTAAAATTATCTTCCCAACATTTTTTAATAATGCTCCAAGATAGATTTAAGCATCCGCTTTTCGTATTTTTTCATTTTTTCGTTCGCGCTTCGGATTTGTTTTGCCGGGTTGATCAAAAATTTACGCATCTTTATTGGTTTATGTTCGGACTGATCACCGAAGGTACAACGCTTTAACGCATCCCAATATTTGGAAATTTGGCTAAAAATTGGCCAAAATGCCAACCATGAATTAACGTTAAGAGAATTTAGTGTTCCCAATGATTAGATTTATTAGATTTGTCCTTAACGTTAAATTAAAAAAAAAAAAATGAAAAAACAAATCTGGTAATTATGCAGGCAAATCGAGATGATCAGACATGACAAAAATCAATCGTGAAACCTATTTTGTATTAAAAGATAGATCGAGATGATCAGACATGACAAAAATCAATCGTGAAACCTATTTTGTATTAAAAGATAGATCGAGATGATTCTTCCATCTCGTGTGTATGCTAAATTGTCGAAAGATCTAAATAAAAATATCCGTTTGACTTTTCCACTTTGACGAGGTATACGTAAACGTGGATGAATAGTATAGAATTTCAGGTGTTTCCTAAAAATGGCGCCTGCCGTGATGCAGCTGCAGAACTTGATTATTTAATTTCCCGAATGAAAAAACTCATGGTTGAACGTACGGTTGTCTGATGCATCCTGCCTGCTACTACACATTCTGTCTAAACAAAAAATAAATAAATAGATGTAAAAACTGTTCGAATTTTCAATTGTTAGATGTTAAAGATAGTAGAAAACTTGATTCATTGGTTGTTAAGTATAAATCTCCCGAAGACTTGAAGGAATTGATTGATTTAGATTTGCCGAGTCGTGGTATCGGTGTTGAGGGTTTGTGATGTTCGAAAGTTTTTCTTTATTTAAATGGTGAATCGACCGAATTTCTATACTTAATTTTTTAAATTTTCGTAGGAATTATGCCATTTGTGCAAAATATTCTACGTTATAGCGTGAACACATGGAATCCGCGATTCATGGATAAATTATACGCTGGAACTAATCCAGTAGGAATAATATCAGAAATGTTGATTGCAATCTTAAACGCCAATGCTCACGTTTATCACGTCTCTCCTGTCCTTACGTTGATGGAGATTACCGTTTCCGAAAAACTTGCCAAATTATTAGGAATGGGAGAGGAGGTATATATGAAAATTTCCTTGACTTTTGTTATACAGATTGTACCATTTCTATGCTATTTTATTAGCGCGTAAATATCAATCAATTATATTAAGAACTATTAAATATCTGTGGTGAAGAAATGTGGGGGTATAACATGTGCCGGAGGATCTTTTTCCAACCAACTAGCAATGATTACAGCTCGTAATCATTTATTCCCGGAAATAAAAACGAAAGGTTATTCTTTTCTTGGAAAAAGGCTCACAGTTTTCACTTCTAGTGCTGGTCATTATTCGGTCGAAAAAACCGCAATGACACTTGGCTTGGGTTCTGATAGCGTGATCACTGTATCTTGTGACGAACAAGGTAGAATGAGATCCGATGAACTCGGTGAGTTTGTTCATTTCAATTTGTGATTCGATGTATAAATGCGCTTTTTTTAAGATGTCTTTCAATGTCAACATCTTATTCGAGTTTGAATATTAATTTTCTTATATAGAGCTCCTCATCAAGGCATCTATTGAAAGAGGCGAAACACCATTTTTTATCAATGCTACTGCCGGCACTACCGTTTTAGTAAGTTAAAATAATAGAAAATAATTTTAATTATGTTATATTTATATTTTGATCGTTACACATAGGGTGCATTTGACCCACTTCGAGCAATTGGTAAAATAGCCAAACGTTATAATCTCTGGTTTCATATTGATGGCTCTTGGGGTGGAAATTTAATATTCTCTGAGAGAAGACGTTATTTGCTGGATGGATCAGAATTGGTTTTTTGATCATTTCATTTTGTATTGTCAATAATATTATTTTGATTATTATCTAACAGTAATTACTTTTATTAGGCTGACACGTTTACACTAAATCCACATAAAATGCTTGGCACACCTTTACAGTGCTCTTTCCTTTTGGCTCGCGATCGTCAAATTTTTGTGCAATCGAATGCACTGGAAGCTGGATATCTTTTTCATGAAAATAAGTATGATTTAGGGGATGGTACTGTAGGATGCGGAAGGCGACCCGATGCTGTGAAATTATTTTTAGGATGGAAATTTTACGGGATGGAAGGATATAAAGAGAGGATCGAACACGCTTTCAAAATGGCGCATTATTTAACGTCACTAACAATAAAAAACCGTCATTTCCGACTCGTTTTATCCCCACCACCCACGCTACAAATATGCTTCTGGTACATCCCAAAAGATTTTCCCGTGGAACTTGAACACACAGACTATCACACGTACAAACAGAAACTATCAGCAATCACTAAAGAGATTCATCAACGCGTTTCTCAAACCGGGAAATTTATGATTGATTATGCGCCGTTGAAATCAGCGGCTCGCGAATTGCCCGTGTTTTTTCGTGTGGTGGTTAACGCGCCTACAGTTAATGAAAGACATTTAGAAGAATTGATAGATGAGATTGAGGCAAAAGGAGAAGGTGTATTGGAGTGGTTGGAGAATAGAGATAATGAAGTAATAAGTGATCCCACTGCGTATACTAATAATAATAATAATAATTCATTCAAGGTATTCGGTGATGTTAATGGCATAGTGAATGTAGGGATAAAAGTAAATGGATGTAAACGGAAGTAATCAAAATCATTATCATAATAGTCGTTTTCAATAATTTATTCCAATCTCTAGATTCTATTTTATTCATTAGGTTAATAGATGAATCTGCTTAAATTTAAGTGCGCGTTGGGTTGGGGTTATATGTTTAAACAATCTTTTTAACTCCTCAATTTCATTGGTTTCATATAACTCATACCTGCATATCAGTGACATAGCATTGAGATTTGACTATAAAATACTCAAATAATTATTATTAATAATTAATAAGTATTTTCATACTTTTTATTAGTTATATTTTAAAATTTTTAAAAAAATTGTTAATTCTAATAGAATATATGCTAAAAAATCTTTTTTATTATAAAATTTTTTTGATTTTATAATCTTAAAACTATTAAATTAATAACTAATTTTTAAAAAATTATTGATTTGCTAAAAAAATATTTTACAATAATATAATTAGTTGAATAATTCAATTAGTTGGATAATTCGAATTACTTATATTGTTATGATATGAATATTTAGTTCTTATTTTATTGGTTAATTCATATTATAAATTTAATTGGATAATATTCTATTATATTCTATTGGTTAATTTCATATTTATATTTTATTGGATAGTTATTTTTAGATAGTGATCACTTCAAATGATCATTCCAAATGATCATTCCAACTGATCATCTCAAGCGCTCTAAATGATCATTGCAAATGATCATTCCAAATGATCATTTTATAATTATCAAATACTTATAAATACAGCTTGTATCTTAGCTTAGATTCAATAGCTTAGCAATAGTTCTATAATTCTATAGCTCTCAAGACCTCAAGAATAATAAATAATAATTAAAAACATGTAAT
>CAJVPL010000143.1:0-40234 GCA_910591945.1 Ambispora gerdemannii
CTTTTTCAAATTACTTTTGTAATTTAGACCTTTGAACACACAATATCCATAGATATTGGCACAGGCCTTAGAAACCTTTGCTAATATTTATAATTTATTTATGTTTAATCACCCCTCTCCCAACATCATATGTTTATAGTGATTCTCAGTGAAACCCACTATTCAGAATCACTGTAACACTATGCAGCTTGATAAATTCGTTTGTGATAATCACAACATGCAGAGCAGTACTTCTTTTTGAAAATAATTTCGTTACTACAATCACGAGTACCGTATTTGCGGAATAAAAGCCCAAGGAAATGATACAATTAATACACGTAGTACTCGGGATACTATGGCTAATATCCATTTTATTAGAATATTAGCTAATGATGAATAAATGTATAACGATAATAGTCGCTTTATTTTTTACCATAAATCGATATAGTACACGGATTTTTTACAACGAAATTGCTTAAAAAAAAAAGAAAGGGAATACATGTATTATGCTAAGGAGGGTACGTATTGTGTTATCGTTATGAACACTATTCAAAATTTAGAATCCACCTTATCGTTATATGTGGGTTTAAAATAATAGCGATAGTAATAATAATGATGATTTATATGTGTGGAAGTCGATTTCTGCGTTACGAATTGAATAACATAAAAAAATAAAGGAAGAGAAAATATTAATTTTTTGCTAAATTGTTAGTCACTAATTAAAAATAAAATTTTACCTGAGCTATCATTCTTTCTAACTTGTCTTAATTTAATAAAAATGAAAGCTTTCCCCTTTTATTTGATTCTTTCGACACGTATTCAATAGGACGTTTGCTGATCTTTGAAATCTAGTGTTTGTTAAAAAAAAAATAGTATACAATATTTTGAAACGCTCCGTCATCGTCGTTGTTAACGAAAAAATTTACGTTGTGTTTGGATATTCTTTCGGACATCTTTTCCATCATTCTTGTGAGACATATGCTAGCATTACATTATAAAGTAAAAATATAAAATATATATCCAAAGTCGTGGTATAATTCATAAATTTTACCTTCATTTGTTTCATTTTTAATATCTATATCATATTCAGTAGTCACATATTCTAGAGTTATATGCAAACAAATATGTTTAATATATTTTAATAGAAGTAATATAATAAGCGATTTTACCTTCGTACCTTCGTCTGGAACAAACAAACAGTCACTTGACATTCCTAAACACTCAATATGAAATTTAATTAATATGAAATATCAATAGTAATCATACTTAGAAATAAAAAATACCTGTGTCAGTTGGAATTGAAATTAATTTTGTGGTAAAGATTTGACTGGTGTAAACTGCATTGGAATGGATTTCTTGTTTTTTGTTCGTATTCGTAGAAATACTCTTTTTTAATTTCATCTCCTTATCAAGTTCATCTAATTTCTGCTTTTCTAGTTCGAGACACTCTTCAATTTCTTCACGTGTCTTATTTTCTAAAGAGCTGTAGTGCTGAAAATGTAAAGTATTCGGTTTTCCATCATATTCGTAGGTAGATTCAATAAAGTATTCGAGTTCGTCAATAGTTGGTCTGTTTTCTGGAATAGGATCCCAACGTTTTTCAATAATAAATTTGAATAATTGAGGAACATTATTTGGTATCATAGGTCGTAATCCTTTATAGATGTCAAATACGAGATGTATGTCATGACTTCGTTCTCCAAATGGTCGTTCACCTGTGGCAATCTCATACGTCATCATCCCGAAACTATAAATATCTGCTGCTTTAGTATATGGCTTTCCATTTAGTACCTCTGGACTCATATAAGTAAGTACTCCGCAAATTTCTTGATTAGCTTTATTTAGATTAGCCGGTTTACTAAGTCCAAAATCAGCATCGATCTCGATGTCGATTTAATATATTTCCAGGGTGAAAGTCACGATGCATAAATTCCTCATCGTGAATTTTACTCAACCCTTGAGTAACACTTGTTAAATATTCTAATTTCTTTTTCCAAGTCGGTAGTTCGTATCGGTATTTGAAATTCATCATATATTCGCGTAGATCACCATCTTTTGCATAATCCATCACTATCGAGTATTTATTCGTAGCTGGGTTTTTTGGTTATTCCATAATAATTTATTACATAACGATAACCCAAACTGCATTTTAGAGCAGTCTGAATCTAATTTGAAAAAGTTAATTAAATTGAAAACAAAAAAGCAATATGTTTTCACTTAAAGGTGTTCATTTTACCTCGTTTATAAACTCGGATGTAATTTGCTTCGAATTGTGTAATGATTTCAACACAACTTCTTTGTCTTTATCATTTTGTTTGAATTTATTCTCTACATGATCCCACATGGGATTGTTCTATTGGACCGTCCAACCAGGTTTCTTTATAAATTAAACCAAAACCTACTTTTGCAAGATATTCAACATTGGTAAATTTTTAAAAGGGATCCACTCGAAAACTGTATAGGTATCAATGTTATTAATGTTATTGCATTCATTTATTAGACTGTCGATATCTTTGTTTCCATTAGACCATTCAACATTAATTCGTTTGTGATGTAGAAAACATCCAACACAGTACTCATTTCTTTGACAATCGGTACATTTACTACAATCATGAGTATTGTGAACTGAACACTCACCACAGTATTCGTATTTTTGAACAGTCGTAACAGTTATTACTACAATTATGAATATTGTGAACTGAACACGCTTTGCAGTAGTTGAAGTCTCGACAACGCCAGCATTTACTACAATTATGAGTTTTAGATACCATCTTTAAATGTATTTATTAGTGATTATGGCAGTGTTTTATTTAAAAAACGATAATTTATTTATCGTTATATGTGTGAAAGTCGTCGTTTCACTTCCGTTTGCATCGATTTATGCATGACACGAACCACATATTATAATGATCATATAATTCTAATAATTATAATAGCATATTACATGTATAATGATTCATTATAATATAATTATTAGAATTATATGTTCATTATACATGTAATTATAATGGCATCATATAACATAAAGTTACCATTTTCAACAAAATTTTCGTAATTCCTTAATTTTTAAATTATTATAAATTATCGATATCGATATCGATATGTAAACACTTATCGTTATAGGATCTACCGCTAGTGACTGAGAAATTAAGGAGTACATGCACTTCCTTACATGAGCCCAGAGTACGTACCAAATACATGTAATCCTAAACACATGAAGAAATTCTTGAGTGTCTTAAACTACAAATAAGTCGGAACAAAAAACACATGTACCGGTACGTAGATATATCGATAATACAAGTGTACTCATGTATAGAAATCCAATGTCTAACATCCAATTGATCTCATTGGACCATTGGATGTGGCATCGTTACGTATTAACGTTAACTTTAATGATGCATTGAAGTGTATACACAGATTCGGTATACATGTACTACATACGTACTACGCTTTTGGATTAGACGTAAAATCCGGCTTTACTTATTTGTGCATGTAATTTATAGATATTACAGGATAGGGTTAGGGTTAGGGTTAGCGTTAGCGTTAGGGTTAAAGCGCGTGCATCTATGTACCCCCATCCGATTTGGTTATGATAAAAAGCAGCCAATAAGAATAAATAAATTTTTGATCAACCCCCCAGGTTAAAAGCGAGAGCAAGGTTATATATATCCATTTTTGGGTTTGTATTGCAAATAAGTATCCATTTTTGGGTTTGTATTGCAAATAAGTATACCCGTAAAATCCAATGTCCAATTGGACCATTGGAAGCTCGAGAAGATAGTCATTTTTGGTCAAAATTACCGTTACGTAAGGATTTATCATGTCCTTCGTCCCTAGTAATCTCTTTTACACTTGAAAACTATAAAAGTTTTCAATTATACGAATTCATAGCGATAGTACAAAATTATGACTTATTCAAATAGAATCGTGTTATTGATATTCATTATCTTAATTGTTTCGATATTTTTCGAAGCTTTTGAATCCAAACTTCACAAGTCCATAAGAAGAACCGAATTAATCTCGAATTTTAAACGTCTTTTCGCTCCAACTTCAGAAAAATCATTCACTACTTGGTACGGAACAGAAATTACACCCAAATATATCTTTAGACCTAAATCTCTTGATGACCTTAAAGATATCGTAAAAAACGCTAAAACGAATGGAAAAAAGATTCGCTGTGTTGGTCAAGGTCATACGTGGGCATCGTTGTCGATCACCAAAGATTATTTGGTGATTGTAAATAATCTAAATCAAATTGTTGAAATAAAAAAGACAGATAAATATGGATGGACTGTTACTGTACTAGCTGGTATTATATATAACACTGTTTTATATAATATTGTTTTATATAAAGATTGTTAAGCAGATTTATAACGCATACATTCGTGTCATATCTAGGCACACAAACCAAGACAATCGAACAGGCATTATTGAACAATAAGCCACCCTTAGCTTTTGAATCGATGGTCGTTCCTGACTACTTTAGTGCTTCTGGTCTTATTGCCGTTGGTGCTCATGGTTTCAAGACTGGAGGTCCAGGTGTTTCTGACTTGGTTGTAAAGCTACAGATAGTTACTGGTGATGGTGAATTGCAAGAATTTTCTAACGAAAAAGATCCAATAGAATTTAACACTGCACGATTAAATTTAGGTAAATTTATTGGAGGTGATCGATCGATCACACACTTGTAATGTCGATTAATATTAACAACAAATGTATTTATAACAGGATTACTAGGTATCATTTATTCCGTTACTTTTCGCGTCGAGCCACTTTTTAACCTACGTAGTGATAATATTGTGGTCCCAATTAAAGACTGGCTTAAACCTGCAAATCTCAAAAAACTTGTTTATGATTCGGATAGTATAGAGTTTATTTATTGGCCATTCAACAAAGGTCATATTGATTTATCGTCCGACGACTTGTGGATAAAGCAATTTATTCGAACACAAGATCCGCCAACAACGACAAAAACAGCTCTTGATTCAATTGTTGATGGTGCTTTACTTCAAGCCGCTAATACCTCGGCGGAATTTCTGTTAAAACATACTGAGCTCACTCCAGCTGTAAAGGGAGCACAATGGCTTCTATATAAAAAGTCATTTAAAAGCGAAGTGTTGATAGCGCCAGAAGCTATTCATTTTCTGAATGGATTAGACGGTATTCAAGCCGATGATGTATCATTTGCCTTCAAAATTGACCCGGATTTCACGAATGTTGCTACGGAACTTTTGTTTCTCATACAGAAGGTAGAACTTTATATTATTTCTGTTCTTATAAGTGAGAAACGTTCTTTATCTAATTCGATTTATTGTTTTATCAGGTTGCTGAATATGCAAAAAAAGGCAAATTCCCTGTAAACATTAGTACGTCTGCTAGAATCATAAGAGCTTCTGCGGCTTTACTGTCACCAAATTTCGATAGTGATCCAAATGCATATTATTGTTTCATCGAAGCCAGCACTATTAAGAATACTCCGAGCTGGGTTGAATTTTTCAATGAAGTAAGCGCACGATGGATTAGTAACTACCAAGCTAGGTAAATAGATTTGCTGCATTGATATTGATTAAACGTATACGTTGTTGTTCTCATGTTAATTAATATTTTTATACCAGACCTCATTGGGCTAAAGAGTGGGAATCTTTGGCTGGTATTAAACCATTCCTTCGAACAGGTTTAGGAAACCGTCTTGAGACATTTGAAAAAGTTCGCGCTAAATACGATTCTAATAAAACTTTCTTCGATAATGATTCGTTGAAGCAGATATTTTATGGGTAGATGTCATGAATATTATCGTTAGAATTAAGGGTAATAGATTATGACGAAGTAGAAAAATATTTCTAGAATCAAGAAAGTAACAAAAATGACATCTTTCATTTTTTGTTCTTTACACAAAGAAAGCACAAACTTTTATGTTAACGTTAATAATTAACTAAATTTGATACGTAGAAAGTAATGGTTTAATAAAATACATGTTAATAACAAATTGAAGTTGATAATAATTTCACGAAAAACAATTACGTAATTTTTGTGGGAGATCATGATGAAAACGGATTATGGTGAAATTTTTGGCCAAATCATGAGATCATTTGGCCAGAATTATTGATAATTTCTTATAATAAAAGTGCAATATTTTGAAAAAATGATAAATGTATAAAATATATAACTTAAATTAATTTTGCATAGTTTATAATAAATATTGCAAATTTTCACCATAATTCGTTTTTCATGATCTCCCATAATTATTACCAATACCAAAATATTAAAAGATTCAGAAAACTTTGACTTTGACTTAGAGAAATATTCAAAGAATTTGACAAAAAACAGGCCAAGATGACATCCTTAATGAATTGAATTAACTTATTGTTGCTCTAAATTTTGAGTTAATTTCTAAAAAGAATCTGATATCAATTAAAAATTCAAAGATAATGATCATATATAAAATGGTTTAGAGACTTTGAAGTTGCAACAAGAGCCAATGATATTACTAATGATAGACAAAATTTACAAATGAATCAGATAAATACTAATAGAACACATATATATTATTAATATAACTAAAATTGTTGATAACTAATTCAAAAGAATTTGTTTCAATTTATTATTAGCTTCAAAGTAAAATTTCTTTTAGTTTTCAAAATCTAACCAATAAGTTAGAACTTTTGAAAATATCTAAAAGTAAATCAAAACTGATGACCAAAATTATTCTTATAATTAATTGTTATAACTATAATGAAATTGAATTCTTATCTCAAAATTGCATTAAATCATATAATCAAGCCAACTTTTGACAAAATACTACAAGAAATTATCAACTCGGGAATAGTTGAACTACAGTTGTCCAGCCAACACAAACAAATAGTAATAATAATGATCAAATAATCTTTTGACTCGAGTTAGCTGTACTACAAGCATTAACCTCAGCTCAACAACCACCACATCAAACACTAAGAAGTCAATAATAATCAAGAAAGTTTACCTTCGTTTGGAACAAACAACCTAACACTGGTAGGATCTATAAATTTTAATTCATAAAATGCTTTATATTTAGAAACTTAAAGTACCATATCATTCGGAATCGAGACTGCTATAAACTGCATTTGAATAGATTTTGTTTGTATTCGTAGAAATGCTTTTTTGAAATTTTATTTCCTCATCAAGTTTTTTACATTCCTGCTTTTCTGATTTAAGGCATTCTTTATTTCTTCATGCGTTTTAGAATATTCAAATAATTCAGTTCCTCATCTTAATGAACCTGTTAGTATCTTTGATAGAGTAGATAAAATCAAAAAGTTTCTCCGCAATTATCTGTTTTCTGGAATAGGATCCCATTTTCAATAATAAATTGACATCCGAAAACATTATTAGGTATCTTACCGTTAGGTCGTACACTTTATAAATGTCTAATATGATAAATTGTCTTTCGCCTGTTGCGATCTCGTACATAATCATATGAAGCTACAAATATCCGCAGCTTGAGTGTATGGCGTTCATTCAGTGCCTCCGGACTTACATAAGAAAGAACTCTGCAAATTTCTTGTTTTGATAGTTTTAGGTTGTTGAGCTGATAAGTGAATTTTACGCAGATTTTTCTTCCCATTTCATTCTTTCGTACGTAACGATAATTGGGATTAATGTGCATTCATTTCCAAACTGCATTTAAAGAAGTCTGAATCTGTTTTTGAAAAACCTTTTTGTATTAGAAAACAAAAAATGCATATTGCTTACGCTTTAGAAATGGTTCTTTTTTACCTCGTTTATAAACTCTAATTTAATTTGCTTTAATCATGTAGTCTTGTTTATAAAGTATAAGTCGTTAAATTTATTTTCTCCATGATCCCACTTGTTCTAAACCCTCTTTTTACAATATATTTAACGTCGGTGAATCTTTCAAAGAAGATCCATGTAAAAGATCTAACTTTCGCACATTCTTTATTAGACTGTAGATTTCTTTATTTTCACTACCATTATGTATATTCGAAATGTTAGATCCATCTTTGCGTTCGAGTTCACTTTTTCTGATTATCGTTACGTGCAGTGTTTTGATTGTTCTTTTATACGTACATAGTCAAATACCCCCCCCCCCCATCGTACCGATGATTAATATCGATATCGTGTTTTCATTAATTTCTTTTATTATTGCTATATGTCCTTTGGTGGCGCAAAACAGATTTCGATTTAAGTACATCAAGAAATCAAAGAAAACAAAGAAGTATGAGATCTAAAGTGTCTTAAAAACTACAAATTCATGATGAAACACTTTCACCAAAATAAAGAACGCTGCTTTTCGTCCAAGGAAAACGGTAGCTACTTTAAAATTTTTGTCCAATACGCAGTGGTTTCTATTATTTCTTAACTTTTTTTGCGTTAACGCATAGTTATGTTTATCAAAATTCATTATTTATCATTGATGTTACTCTCTTGCAATTGTTAATACATATATTGATTTCATTTTTCATGTATGCTTGAGAAATTTCTATCGTTTACTATCGTTGTCGTTATCGTTATAGCATATTGATAAAGTGTGCATAAATTGATTTATTTTATTACGCGCCTGCAATATGCACGTATTTACACATATACGTACTCACTCAAATAGAAGTTGAATACGTATTTGTATGGTTTGCCATTTAACACTCTCTGGGTTGATATAAGAAAATACTCCGGTGATCCCAAAATCAGCAATGAAAACATCAACATTACTAATATAATTCCTGGATGAAAGTCCAAGTCAATTCTTCGTAATTGGAAGTAATAAATCTATTTTTGAAAGATTTGTATTAGAAAATAAACACAACTTCACGTTTATTTCCTTAAATATATTCTCTCTGTGATTCCACTCGTATCGATGCATAGATGCTTTAAAGAATGTCCCCTTTGCAAAATATTCAATACCAGCGTTAGAAAAAGAATCCATTCCAAAGAATATCCCCGATTTCCACGTATTCTTTTATTAGACTGTCGATCTCTTTATTTTCGAGAATTCAGTTTTATAAATTATCGTTATCGTGTATCATAATTTAATCCAATCATTCTCTTTTTGATCAAAGATTAAAATATTCATCAACGAATCATATTCTTGTATACTTTCCACTTTATTTTCACTTTTATTTTCACCCTTATTTTCTCTTGTATTTTCTACTTGAAAATTAATAATTTTGCTATTGGTACATCTTCTCTTAATTCATTTTTCATTATATTTACCCAATCACATTCATATTTATTTTATCTCTTATTTTCACTTATATTTACACTATCATTTTTATTTCTATTTTCTTTATTAATTTTCTCCTAGTTTTATTTTCTTTATTGACAGTTTCAATAAGTCCTGTTATTTTTTTAATTATTATACTAGCTTTATTTAATTTTCTTCTTGTTCCTATTTTTATTTTTAATATTAAATGAATTCATATACAAGCTACCACAAGAGATCTTTGGAATCTTTAGTGAACTCCATTAATCATTCAGTTTTTGTTATTTTATTAATTGTTTCTTTGTTAATTCATTAGTTTCAACAATTCTTAAATTGACAAGAACAATATTTAACATATTATAATAATTATAACCAATCAACTAGAAATCACTGGCTATGCTCATATTATAATGATTATAATCAGTTATATTTATAACTTTTCTCATGTATTATATAAAAAATATAATATTCAAATAACTTAGCAATAAAACTTCAAAGTGAAATTTTGTCATTTCAAAAGATATGTATATTACTAACATAAAAATCTTTACTAAACTATAAAAATGATAAAACTATTTAACTCATTTATGAAATTATCGAAATGAAAATTAATATATAAAAACTTGTATTATTTAATTTGAACTTTCAAATTGAAATAAAGCAAGATTTTATAAATTTATCTCTAAATTAATTCGCATTTGTGAGTTTTATAGTATTACAAGCTTGTTTACTAATTATTAAATTAGTTCACAAACTTGGAACTGAATTAGAAGAGGAAATTAAACAACAAACAAAATATTAAAAAAAAATATATTTAAGTCCTATACCAATTTCTATAAAAATTGTAATAATTTAAAGATATAATAATAATATAAGAGAGTTATAAAAGAATAAAAATCAAAGAAAAAAGAAAAAAAATATAAAATAATAAGAGAATAAATAATAAAAAGAAATTTTAAGTCAGCTAATTTTGTTTTCAAATTTATATTTGTTTTTCATTCATTATTAATAATGTTTTTCACCAAGAAAATTGATACTTTTTGTTATAATTTTTGTAATTTTAAATAAATGATAATCTCAATACAAATCTTTGCTTAATTTTCAAATAAATTATCTGAATATACAGTATAAAGTAAAACATCTATAATCACATATTAGAATTAAAAAAATAACATCATAAAATTAAACTTTAAAAGAAATTAATTTATTAACTTTTAATTTTCTATTATAAATTTTTTTTAATTTAGTTAGTTTTATCGTTATTTAATTAATAATTTTATTAATTTTTATATTTTATTATATATATATTATAATATCATTTACGAAGAGTATAAAGTTAGAGCAGTGTTGATAAATCAATGAATTAAAATATTGAACTAGTATTTTATAATTGTCATAAGTTGGAATTAAATATGAGTTGATTTTAAATTAACTTTAATTGATTTGAAATTAGATATCAAATTAAAAATTTTAAATTATCCCAGATTAACATAATAATAACTTTAATTTAACCAATTATAAATTAATCTAAATTAATTTAAAATTAACATAAAATTCAATTCCAACTTATAATTACTGGATCTTGATTATTGATAATACTAATTATATTAATAATAAATCTGAAATTAATCAATGAAATTAGAGAAGAAATTGATTAGCTAATAAGATGTACTAATTTTAGTATTAGTCATTGTAATTATTATAATAAAAATAAATTAACTTGATTTATTAAACAAATAAAAAAGATAAGATATTTAATAGATTTTTTTGGTAAATTTCTAATAATTTCAATAAATTATTAGAAATTTAGAATTTTTTAAAATAAACTTTAATTAGATTGAAATTAATTTGTAATTTAATTTGAATTGTATATTTTAGAACAGATTAATATTAAATTTGATCTGAAATATTTTAGATCAACTAAAAATTATTATTTTTTATTTAATATTAATTTAAATTAAATGAAATTTATAAATATATATAATTATACTCTGAATAACTCTATTTAAAACAAGTATTTTAATAAAATAAAAGTTATTAATAAAAAATTAGTTTATAATTTTAGAATCAAGTTTAATTCAAATAAAATTTTATTTTAGAGATTTTCAAAAAATACTGTTAATATATTATTTGTTTTTATTTTAATTGCTAATTAAAAATATATGCAAGCTATATTATAATAAAATATAAATTAAAAAAGTTTGCTAATTAATAAATATATAAAGAAAAAATATTAAATATAGTTATTTATTATATATATATAAATAACTTAAATTAAGCTATTATAATTTTAGATATATAATATAAATTATATTTTAGAATACACTTAAAAACATTTAATAAACTTGAAATTATTATAATTTATATATTTTAATGATTGGATAAATATTACAATTTATATTTTAAATCAAATACAAAAAATATTATAATTTGAATTTCATATTATATATTAAAATAATATATTTTATATATAGTCAAATTTCTCTATAATTATACTTATTTATAGTTATATTTCTTTATAATCATTCTGTTTTGCTTTTCTATTTATATATAACAATAATATGAAAATTTCTTTATAGTTATATTCTCTTTATAGTCACCAAATTTTATTTTTCTGAAAAAATAACTATAGAAAGATTTGATTATATTTATTAGAGTTTTAAAAAAATATCTGATTTAGTTCAAGTCTAATTCAATTTAAGCTAGAGTTAGACTTAAATCTAATCAAAAATCTAATTCAAAAATTTGAATCCAATTAAAAGTTTGATTCGAGTTCAGTTTGAATTTTAAATCAAATTCAAATCTAATTAAAAGTTCAATTTAAGTTCAAATAAATATTTATTAAATTTCTAAGTAAAATTATAAATTAGAATTAGAGCTAAAAATTAATATAAAATAGTTAATATAAAAAATAAATATTCAAAAAGATATTTAGATTTAAAAATTATTTTTGTTTAATTTACTTTAGTTACTTTATAATAAATATTTATTTTATTATAATTATAATAAATTATAATTATAAGTAAGATTATAATTAGAAATAAAAGTTATATTTAATATAAAATAATAATTATTAATAATAATTATTCAAAGAGATATATAGAATTTACAATAAAATTTAATAATTATAAAAATAAAATAATTTAATTATCACTAAGTAAACTTTTAATTCTTACTAAATAATATAATTAATATTTATAACTTATAATTAAAGTTATAGCTCTTATTTAAGACTACAAATCTATATATTATTACAAGTTTGTTTATTAATTATTAAATTAGCTTACAAACTTAAATAAAAAATAGATTAACAAAATATAATTACTATATATATATATAATATAAAATTATACTTTAATATATCATTAAATAAATAATAGCAATTTAATATTATGTATTTAGTACTATATATCTCAACTTTGTTTCTTATAAATTAATAGAATTAGTTAACTAAAATATTATATACTTAGTTCAAATATAGTTTTCATATTAGACTCTTTAATAATATGCAAAATATATTTTATTCATTATACAAATAAAATTACAAGTTATTATTTTTTATATTATAAATTTTCAAGATTCATATTTTATACTATAAAATTAATTAAATTATCATTATATAATTATTAATTCACTTTCTTGATTATTCTTAAAAAGTTTATAGTACATAATTATTTTATATTATACAAAATACATCTTAATTTTTTGTATAACTAAGAATGCTTGCTAAAATTCTTTCAAAATATTTTAGTAAAGTTTTGACAGATTATATACTAATTAATTAGAATTTTTGCAGAATTTTAATTTTGATAGATTTCAAAATTTAACAAAATTTCAAGTAGATGAAACAATATAATAACTTGAAAATAAAAGATCATTATCTTTCAAAAAAGCCAGTAATATTATCAAGAATCCAAATTTGTTGCACATTTTTAAATGAAAACAAAAGAATTAATTTGTCAGGAATGATTACCAGAGTAATTTAGTAAATTGCATTAATATGTGACTTGAGATCTTATAAACTCACGTGATCTATAACAAAATGAAATGTAATAGAGTGCAACAAGAATATTTATCCTTGTTATAATACATGTAATAACATAAAATTATTAATTTCAAAAATAATTGAAAACAAAAAATATTCATATAATAACAAAAATTATTTCACTTTTTTATCATTTTTGATTACTTTTTATTATTTAATTTATCTTTTTTATTATTTTCAATTATTTTTTATTATTTAATTTATTTTTTTCATTACTTTTCATTATTTAATTTATTTTTTTATTATTTAATTTATTTTTTTATTATTTTTGATTATCTTTTATTATTTACTTTATTTTCTTATTAATTTTATTGAATTATCTTATTTTTAATTAGTTATCATATTTTGAATTATATTTCAAAAAATATATGGTGCATAACATCTAAAGTCATCAAACGTTTGTATTTACAAAATGTATAAACATCTTTACAAAGAAGTAAATGCAAAATTTAATCCGTGAATATGATAGAATAGGCCCTTTCTGAGCATATTCACGGATTAAATTTTATATTTACTTCTTAGTAAATATGTTTATACATTTTGTAAAATACAAACGTTTGATGACTTTAGAGGTTATGCACCATATAAATAGAGATGATGTTATCTGAGTTTTAATTTAATATGTTGCAAACAAAAAATAAAATTTTCTTAACAAAAATCTTCTTTCAAATAGTATTTATCTCTTTTACTTTTAATTATATATATTAAAGCTTGTATACAAGTGACTTTAAATTGTATTATATCAAACAAAATGCTATTATTGAATTTATTAGCTTTGTATCATATTGTATTGAACAAAATATTATTATTAAATTTATTAATTTTGATTAAGTATTTTAACTTTTATTATTTTGAATTTATATTATTTTTGAATTTGATATTTTGATTATCTTAGCTCTGGAAAGCTTTATACAAATATAGAAAATTAACATTTCAAAATTAATATTTCATATTAAATATATTAGAATATCTATTTTTTATAAATATTTAGCTTAAATGACTAATATTGAGTATGGCTTTTAAAGAATTGATCAATAAAAAAAATAGTAGTCAATAGATTATTTTTTAATAAGAAATCGAAGATTTATTGCACTATCGCTATTAATTGAGTTTGAACAAAATCGAATTTCTCGATTTCATATCGATATACATGTACGCATTAGAGAGGGTGTGCACTTATAGAGGATAGTAAAATACATATAAAAATTTCTTTGTTGATTTTATAATTAAAACAGTTCTTTCATTTATTTCATATATAAAGCGTAAGAAAAAAATTTTTTACTTCCAATCAAAACAGTCCTTGCATTTTAAGTTGCCACAAGTTCTTGTATTATTTTTTATAAAAATTTAGATATACGTATACATGTATATACGTAGCTTGAAAATTTCCATTTTTATGTTTTATTATACATGTATACAGTAATTACCGTTAACGTTAAGTACTTTTTGCGAATCTACATTAGATTTGATAGCCGAAACCTATCGCTATATTGGGATTGAGCGTAGCGGTAGAATAGAATACGTAACTTGAAAAAACTTGAATTCGCATGTACATACTTATGCATGTATTTAGCGTTAGGTCCGATAACGATAAATCAACCCTAAATATGATAACAAAATATTGATATTGCAAATACCTTTCTAATCTGTTATTAAATGATATTTCATCGCTTTTCCAAGAAGCCGAAGACTATAATGTGACAATCAAAGTAGGACAAGGCGATGATATTAAAACTTTTTAAGCACACTCGGTAATTCTACGAGCGAGATCCCAATATTTCAAAACTGCTCTTTTTCGATCGTCAATCGGATGTAATATCGCAATGGAAAAACCAAATACATGTATACGACCAAAAGTGTTTGAAAAAATTCTTTGGTAAATAACGACACTCACACAAATGCAGCTATGTAAAATTTTTATTTCCAGTTATATTTACACAGGAGGATTTGATCAGACTTGCTTGATATTCTTGTCGTTGCTGACGAATTGCTTTTTGAAACGTTAATTATCGCATTCAAATATACGTAGGAACTTCTGATGGATCAGAAAAGAGTTGATCAAGTCTTATCAAAGATCGAGTCTTGAAAATCATCAATGATATTGATTTTCAAATCAACTTTTTTACTTCGATAGAGAAAAATTTCTTTGTTAGCCTGTGAAATGGGGTATCACACAAATTGACGACGGTCCGATTAATGAAAATTTTGAAAACTCGAATTCCGAAGACTTGCGAAAATACTGTGGAAGACTACATTACACATATCCGCTTTTCCAGATTGCAATGAAGATTATATAACCCATATCGATATTAATGTGACAAAATCTATTAAAATTATAATTAATGAAAAGCATGCCCGCCAACATGGATGAAGCTAACGAGCTCCAATTTACGTGTCTTATTTTATCACTGAACTGAATCGCATAAGTCCACTAACATGTCCTAAGCATATTCGGATTTTTTTAACTCCCCCCTTGCTTTGAGTAACTTCGTCCCCTTATTACCTCCATAGTCCTGTCTTACCTCAGAAGTACCATACTCATATATTCCTTTCCTTAGGATGAGGTCACCTCTCATTACTAATGCATTTCGTGGTATCGCGACCAATCCTTGAACAACTTTCTGTTTGTTTTTTCGCTCGAGGAAGTTGAACTACAAGACTCCCATCTGACAACATCCATCCCGCCAAAACACTTGTCGATTAAAAACCAAATATGAATGATATCGATATACCATGCCTTTAAATGTGGTCATTCTAATATGCCAGCTTTATCTTCCATAAATAGAAAATGCATGGTAATTTTTACCCAGTCTAAGTCAAAGTGTTTGACTTTATCTCCCAATTATCAAAATTTATAATTCGTCTTCAACGCATCTGCCCGATTCCAGAATCCACTTTTCATCATCTCGCATTTCTTGAAATGCACAGTTAAATTCTAACATACCGTGATTTGCTGCATAAACCACCCTCTGTAGAAAATTTAATTTGGTCCAATTTTTTTTTTAGTAAAACCAATTATTTTTCCGCAAAATAAATAAATTAAGATTCACGGTGTGCAATTTCCTAAAATTTTAACTACTAAATTAACAGCCTTGTAGTTAAATCAAGTTTTAAATTTTATACGGGGGGTAGTTTATACGGTAAATTACGGTATTTGCTTCACCCATTTCTTCCTTTTCGTCGGAATCATGCGGAGTTGGTTCAAAGTCCAGGTCGTCCCAGGTCACTTATTTTTGAAGTGTTGTTCTTCAAAGTATCCAATATCTGGTTCAAGGTTGCTAGGGCCTTATTTCCGACTAAAGATTGATCACCGCAAAATTGGAGCTGCAAACCTTACTTAATAGTCCATATGCAACTTGTACTCAATTTGATTGACAAATATCATTTGTTTTCCCAACAAGAGTGCTCCTTTTTTAATTTGTTCGAAATCGACGTTTCTCCGGAATACATTGACGGCTTCAAATTGAGCCTGACGCTGTAAGAATAAATGAACTTGTTTAATACTGAGAAGATTGTGAGGTTTCAATACTGCGAAGAAGCAAAGCGTGTCATCAGGGCTGCGAATGAACGAGTTGTTCTTGGAGCTGAGGCGAGTTAACTCTGGCCTTCACGCAGACTTGAGATAAAGGAAGCTCACCGGAGGAAGTTCCGTTGTTTTGATAGCGTCCAACTCCTTCTTCAACTCCTTGCCGCTCTGCTACCTGACTTTTTCTAGCTTAAAACCAGACACAAGTACTCACCTTTAGTTCTCGGGAAGGAAGCAGCCTTCTTAAATTTTTTATATGTAGTGGTTTCAATTACTTAATAAAAGCTTTGGTATACGTACTTGTTTATTATAGAGAAATCGTTTTTTTCCTGAGGAAATTTCAGAATGGAAAGAAGAGAATTTTGCCACCCTTCAAATTGTTGTTCGAGAATAATAGGTATCTTTGACATTTTTGGAGAAAGTGGAAGGTTGAAAAAAATGTACTGTGGGAATTCTTTAGTCAAAATAAACACGAGTATGTGTTGCGTTATGTCACCCAACTCAACCATGTAACTAGCTGTAAACTTTTTACTATTTAATTATTTTTTGATTTTGGAATAATACTATAGATGATTCAGAACGAATACATCTACATGTATATAAATTTTCTCTTGAAAGGAAAAATAGTTTTTAAACTAAGTGGAAAAAACAGTTGCATATCGTTATGTTAATTTGTATTTTAAATCAATATTGCAAAGTTCACATAAAATTTCAAACATACGTATACTGTATTTTCATTTATCTTATGCAAATTTATTTATATTTTTTTAGGAACTTTATATTATATAAATTTCATTTTTTTATCAGAAATCAAAAAAACACGATTTGATATATATCACATACATTTCAAGAAGATATAAATCATACAACGATGAAATAAGTAAAATAAATACTGTAATAAATCGTCTATCTAATTGTTTTACAATTCAATGCCATTCTTTTTACACATTTCGGCAGCTTTTGGATGCCCATTATATGCGGCTAGTTTCAAGTATTGTTCTCCCTTCGGCTGATCTTGTTTCGTTCCTAATCCATTATAATATAAATTTCCAACATTATACATTGCTGTGGAATTTCCATGATCAGCTGACCGTACGAAATACTTTATTGCCTGCGAGACATCTTTCTCAACGCCATCTCCTTTCCATAGACAGTGACCAAATCGCAGTTCAGCTTCGGGAATTTCACCGTCATCTGCTGCCTGTTTGAATAACATTGCGGCCTCACGTAATCGTTGTTCTTTAGGTTTCTCGTCTTCAGGCCAATCAAGAATGTTGTAGTAAACGTAATAACCGACCCAATATTTTCCTAAGAGGTCTCCGATAGCCTTATATTCGCTAAAGGTTCTCCATGCAAGTTGTTTATCCCCATCTTTCTTTTTGTGCTCTTTGATAGCGTCAGTTAGTGGCATTTTAGGGTTCTCGATTACTAATTCTTCTTCTTCAAATTCGGGTTCTAATTCATCTTTCTGGTCGTCTTCATGTTGCGTCAGCGGAAATTCTATATTAGCAAATTTTATTCTAGGTGACGGTGGTGGCTGTGTTCTTTGCCAAATAGGTTGAAGAACTTTAAAGAAATCGGTTATAGAAGGTCGCATACTGGGATCATCGTGTACGGCTAATAGATTTCTTGATTAACTAGTGATTTATTATTTCTAAACTTCACCAACAAAGCATCAAAGATCAAACATACCTTCGTTTACTATTCTTTTATATTCATGTGGAATATTTGGATTAGAGAAGGATTCTCGATATTTGTCAGTAACTACCCTCTCACGTATTTTAACGATATCAAATGGAATATCCCCATAAGGTCTTTTTGCTTCTGCTATTTCCCATAACAATATTCCGAAACTAATGATCATAATACCAGAAAGCTTAGTGTGTATATATATATGGGTTATATTGTAAACGTGATTATGAATATAACAATAAATACCTGTAAATCTCACATTTAGAATCATAATAATATTTTCGATTACTTAATTTTTCAGGTGCCATGTAACGTACATTATCAGCATTTGCTCCAATATTTCTTGTAGCTTCACTGAGCCCTCTCGATAGACCAAAATTCGCAATTTTTGCCTTATAACCATCATTAATCAAAATATTTTCACTTCGGATGTCGTGATGGATAATATTGACTGCTTGAAGATAAGATAGTCCACGACAGATATCCAAGGCAAATTCAATCTTTCTTTTCCAATCAAATAAAGGTGGTTGAGACTCATAAAATTCTCGAAGATTTCCATATTGTGCCCATTCGGTGACTAGATATTTTTTATGGTTTTCATTCGCTAGACCATAGAATTGAATGATATTTGGTGAGTCGCGTAATTTCTTTAGAATCGTTACTTGTGTTTGGATATCTGATTCCAAGCCATCTGTTAATGTCACTTCTTTGAATGCTACATCAGTATAATCTGTTTTTCTTCTGCGTTTTTGCACTTTTCCTTCAGTGTTTTCTCTCAGTGGATAGAACTCACTAATACTCAATGGCTTATCTTCAATAACGTCTAATACATGTAATTGTTGCGTGTTGGTTGTTTGTTGTTGTCGTTGATAAAGTGAATTTAGTGCAGAAATTCCTTCGATGACTAAGGAAATTTCACCATGGATATCTGTAATACCACCATGAATTGTAGCGAGATACTATGAAATATATAAAATAAAATATAAATTCAATAAATAGTTACGTGGTCATTAATTAATACATACATTCTTAAAATCGTTCATATCTTCTTCAATTACTTCGCGATCTTTTTGCTGCTGTGATTTGGCATCAATAGTGATAGTAAACTGCAGTAACGCCATATACCCATCAAATTCCCTCGTCAACTCATTAAAATTCTTTTTGATTGTGTTAGCCTGTAATATGCCAGTTGTGAATTTCCTCAAACCCTTTATTTGTGAAATTTCTGCGATAAACCGTTTAGTTTTTTCGATCGTATTTTTAAAAATTTGAAATGTTCTAAAATTGTCAACGCTCTTAAAGAAATCATGATATTCACTTTTACGTATTTCGAGGTTTTTCACGGCTGCTTCCGCCGCGATCATACGATCTAGTAGTACGCCACAAACACGTTTATTATGTTCGGCAGTTTGATAGAGTTGCACAGTTCCTTCAACTAATTTCAATACCTCTGATATCAATGGTGCAAATGCTGCGAAAGTTGTGATTGTTCCAAGACCGCCAGAAACGACTGATACAACTCCCACTACATTGGCTGTTGTAGTTATGGTGGCGTCGATTGCTTGAACTGTATCGCCAGTAGCGTTCACCATCTGTGAAAAAGCAGAATTTCTTGTGTCTATGGGTGGGGATAACAATCCATCACTACTACGTGAGCTTGTAATTACTAAATTGTCTCCTGAAAAATTTTTTGTCATAACTATTATTATAATGTGGTTAATGAATATATGTGTAGTTCAAAAAGTTGTTGATAAAGTCGATTTTGTCTTGAATTTATATTTTTGATCTCGGAATTCGGAACAGATCTTTCCATTTTTATGTTTGTACGTGTATAATTACTACGTACTCCGGAATGAGACCATATCGAGGGTCTTTAAATGCTATCGTTATCACGTAACACAGTAAACATATTTGCTAGCAAAATATTCCACCTAGAAAGGACAATACGTATGTACGTACGTACATACCAATACATATCTGTATAAATTTATTCGTTACGTGTATTTCTTAAGTTTTTTTATACATGTATAATTTCTTCGTTGTATTCTGGTATGAAAATAAAAAAAAGCGTCTTTGCATTATGAGGTTAAAGTTCAATATTTATTCATACGTGATGAAATCAAGCCTAAACCTAATATTGAACGAAAATATTCTATAAATTATACGATGAGGGACAACAATTTTGTAATACAGATGGAAATTTTTAAAGGATTATAAATATAACGCATCGCATGAGTCGAAAAATTCTCTTTGGTCCAGGTTAAACGGTGTTATTCGACTAAGCTATTTGTTTTCTTGTTGGCGTGCCTGTCCTAATGCTAATGCTAGATTAGACAATTCTATTCAATATTATATTGTGATAACGATAAAGATAAACAATAGCTAGAACTTTTAGCGTTAATCACCTTATCAAGTGTAACAACATGAACATCCTTTTCAGCGTTCCTATGGTTTAGATTAGATAACTTATTTTTTTTTTTAATATGAAAATTTCGAAAATAAGTTGGAGCGTACATGTATGTCAATGTTATACGTAATAATTATTTTGACAAGATGGAAATTTACTTTCGAATAATCCATATATGTTATTCGTAATTTCTAAGAATATCAGAGTTAACAATAATTCTTGATCGAGAATATTATGAGGAGATACATGTACTTCAAAACTGTTCAATCAACTCTGACTAGAATGTGACATATCGATATAGTGACACTATCGCTATATTAGAGAAGATTCTGTTCCGATCTAACAGTTTTACTGTATCTAAAATGTTATTGTAAATAGTGTTACTGTAACCAGAGTTGACTGCAATGACATCAAAGTTGCGCCCCAATAATCAATTCTGATCGGAAATAATTCAAAGGCAGACATTAGCGCTAGGCATTTTTCTATTATTAAACTCATTCCGAAGCAATCAATAGAAATTTACAGTGGCTTTCATAATTATTGCAAACACCCTTATTTATCCAAACAATATGATTGAGTATTCATTTCAATCTTAAAACCTTAGTATTTTTTAAAATAAATTGAGGGATCTGCATCAAAATTTCCAATTGTAGTAAATTTAACCATTTACATGTACCGGTATTTACCTAAATAAGCATACAAATTTCAATCGGAGATATACATGTATCTCTGACCTTAAAGCACGTGCAATCATATGAATTGTGACAATTAATTTTAGCATGTATCATTGATTATTATATTATAGATTTGATCATGTTTATTGCACATGTAATGATATTATTATGGAGTTTGTTATCAAAGTCATAAAAACATCGTTTTCAATTTGTGTTTATTTAATTTATTTTATATATTACCTAAGCAATATTGCTCAAGTGTTTAACAAGTATGCACGCATTTATGATCACTTTGTAGCAACTGATGGCTCGAAATTTGATGATGATGTTATAGGTTCTTTTTCACGGCAGATCCTTATTTTTGGAGTCCGGCAGCTTTACTTTGACATGTAATAGGATTTATAATTATCGGATGTTCCAATTTTAATCAGAATCATTGCTAGCAGGGATGTATAAAGTTCTCAAGATACAGCAATCCTGCGTGCAGTCTCACCTGATAATCGATTAATATGCATACACACCCCTACAGTATATTACCGGAAATTTCAAAAATGAATGTGGCACTTTGGCACACGATATCTCGACATCCAATGTTCCCATTCGAACAAAAATATTGCCATTAGATTCATATAGTCGAGGCGAATCTAATGATAATATTTTTGTTCGAATGTGATCACTGGATGTCGAGATATCGGGTTTCAAAGTGACAAATTCATTTTTGAAATTTCCGGTAATATACTGTAGGGGTGTGTATATCAGATCCGCGAGGCACTTTCATTAGATGATTCTTACGATGTTTGAGTTTCCAGAATTGGTAGTTGTGGATGATAATATAATCCAATTCTGACAGGTCTCTCTGTCAGCGCTTCGGAAAATGAGCAGAATCAAGATGAGAAAGAGAGAGGCGAACTGCAATCACAAGAGCATGATGACAAATAATCACAGCAAATTCGAGATTATAGCAATAACAAGCTAATTTGAAGTCACGCACTTCTTTTTCATTAGTTATTTCCTCACACGCATATCTTTGGTGCTCCACAAATTTCTTCCAGAATACGGTGTTGGCAATAAGCAATCTGCTTTTCAATTGGATTTTGGAAATTTCCATAAATAGGATAAATAAGTTCCAACGTATTCAGCTTCCTCACGATGATTGAGTGTCCATTCAAATGCTACTAAAAATTCTGTAAGTTTAGTTTTGTTATCAAGAAAGCTATCTAACAACTTATTCATTGATTCTCCTCTTTGTAATGAAGCCATATCAGCAAAGAAATTGTCTTTGAGATATGTCGGAGCCTACCACTTACACCATTGAATCAAAGCATCCAGATATATTGCCTTGCTTCAGTATAGATATTATTTTTCAAGGTGTGATTTCGTTATTTCTCAAATTCTTTGTGATCGATATAGTAATTAAGACATTCAATGAGATCTTTGTGAAAATCAGTGTACTTCAACCCAAGCTTTAATTTCATGTTGAACTTTATGTTTTTTAGCATATGTCATATATAAAGGTCATACATACTTGGTACCACGCTTGTTAATCAGAATAGAATGAATATTAGAGAATTGTTATTTATAAGAATAGTTTGTGGTGCAGTACTAAAATATGAACAAGTCTCATTTTGAAACAATGCACCAGCAATATAATAAAAGAGATCCTTATTAGTAACACCTGTGAATATTTCAAACAGCATCAAAAATAATTGCTTTTGTATGTTCAAATAATGTGTTTCAAGCAGTTACTATTATCCAATTCGAATTCATAAGAAAATTCTGGATTGTGTTTCTACTGGAAAAGAAGTATTTTGAATTTATCACATCATGTAATATATAATTGATGTTAATCAAGTTATAAATATCTTTGAGTGTTCAAATTTTTATTGTTGAATCATATTTTATCATGAGCAGTAACTGGATTTGAAAGATTGAAATACCAGCTTCTTTTGCAAAATGAATTTTTTTATTAATACTTTCTGGTATGTAATGTTTAGTAGACACAAAACATATAAGTTGAGCTGGAGTGAATGGATGATTGTGATGAAGAGTGATTTGTGAAATGTAAAACTGATCATTATACATGTAATTGAGATAAACAAACCACGAACAATTACATTTTTATTTCTATTCTTTCTTGTAGGATCTTTAGTCTTAGATTAAATATGTCATAATTATCACAAGCAAAAACCTGAGTACAATGCGTCCTATCAATATAATTATTATTTTTGAGAATTACCTTAAATTCTTTTGTTTTGTCAGTGATAACTTTGAAAATTTTGAGGGAAGAATAGGTTTGACCTTGTTGAAAAAAACATGATTTCGTGTGGTTTATCATCATATTTTTATTTGTTTCATTAATTCACAAAAAATGATTTTTAAATACAATAAAAGTGCGATACTATATTAAAAATTTAATTTTTAATATATCAGTAACAGATCATTGAGCTATTTTATAGTCATACTACAGGAACCAAATATCAGACTATGGGAACACTACAAGAATCAAACAAGTATCTAACGTCAAACTACTAAAACCAGACGCGAAATATTGGACTTCAACCAAGACTCTTACCCATACTGAATCATACATATATTTCATATACATACTATCTATTCTACGTTTAGGGGTACGTATATATATACATGTGACTTAATTATCTGACCTGAGTAATCAACATTAGTCCAATTTCAATTAGTAAAATAATTCAAATACTGTATTTACTAATTGAATCTGTGACCTAATATTTCAACGAATTTGGTGCTTGATCACTCAATTTATAGAAATATTTTTCAAATGTTTTAAAATTCTGTCGGTTTCTAGCCTTCTTATGGTGCAATAAAATCCAAAGATAACTATCTCCAATGATAATACAAATTCGTTTATTTATTTGTGTTATTGTAAAGTAATACATAATACATGTATAGGGGAAGTAACATATGTGAGTTCGTTATCAAGGGGGGATGTACAAATATCTCACCTCTCACATGATATATAATATATAATATATGATCACAGGATCTAACTTCTCCTCAAGGGAGGGAGGGGTCAGCCCTATAGTAACTCATAATGAGCTCATATATTTCATGTACCTAATGATAAAAAAACCAAACACGTAAAAACACAACAAAGACACTATTTAATTTAAACAATGAATTATTATTAAATACCCTAGGTTAATAATAATTCACTGTCGGTTTTTTTGTTAAAGTGACTTATTTTCGTCGTTTTCATATCCTTGTCAGATAAAAAAAAAAGAGAAAGTATGTGCGCATTCGCTTGTTAGCTTAAGTAAGGCTTCTGATCATCAGAAATTCTATATACGTAAATTGTACGGGGACGACTATAGTAACGGTGATGCATGTATCTTGTGCATGACAGTAACTAATTTTTATGTCAATGGTTAGGCTGATCGAAATACATGTACATGGCGTATATCCGTAGAATTCACTCGTTACAGTAACAGTAATCATTATCTGATATTGATACGGTAACATTCTAATTTGGAAAAAAGGACTCGTGAGCATGAATTTTTTCTTTTTATCAAAATTTCCCTAACGTTATTTTGAATAATTAAATCAACTCAAGTAAATGCTTTACATATACGTATGTGGTAAGCACTGTATTAAATTACATATAATATTTTATAACGTTTTATGCCAAGATACACAGATTTTAATTGATTTACAATTTAATTGAGACAGCCAAACAATTATTCATGATATCAGCCTTTCAACACAATCATAACGTACATACAGACAAATAGGTATCTACACGCGCGCGCGTATTAACTAGAACAAACGATCGTTAGAAAACAAACAAATATGCGCATTGCATTGTAATAAAGATCACGGAACGGGTCGAGAAGTTTAACATTGTACCAACGACCATCATATCGTTCCAACCAAGAAAACTGTTTGTTTGTCATCTCAAAGTTAGGTAATAATTAAAGTCACCTGGGAACGAACGTTATGGATATCTTTAAATACTACACTCTTCTTTACTGATTTTCATTGAACATCTCGATATGAAAGGTCTATTATGATCTTGGCACGACATGAAAGAGTTCGCGTGAGCAATACCACAATTTCCATATGTTAACACGACATGCGTACGTACATGGCGATAGCACATGCATGCACAAAATTTTCTTGGATCTATGTACATGTAATAAAAATTGTGGTGTTTTCTAATTGAAGGTTATCGTTATGGTTTCGTGATTTACATCGTTATCGTTATTCTTGTCAACAGAATGCATGCATTCAAATTCATGCATGCATGGCATACGCACACATGCATGACACATGACAAATTTAACGATGAACGATAAAATAAAAAAACCAGAATGCAATGATATGTGATATAAAGGGGGGCCTAAATAATACATGTAATAGTTTTCTTACCGTTACCGTTTCTAGGTTGTTTGTATTAAGCAAAAAAAATAAAGGGGAAAGAACAGATTAGGCGGATTGTTGTGACAAAATTAGAAGGTTCCCCTTTCGTTTTCCTTGGTATTTTTCTTAAATAATTCATTTTCTCGCCACTGGCGACGAAGTCAGCTGTATGCTCCCTGTGTCAAACCTAACTTACTTTTTTAATAATAATCACACATGCATTTTTTTACGTCACATTCACACTGCTTATAAATAATTCTTCTTGACAATTTCTCCACTGTTAGTAATTAACGAAATATTTCTATTTCTTAATAAACAACATAACGCTCTCTCAAATTACTAAAAAAGAAAAAATGATGAAACACTGCCCTTCAAATCAAACAACTTTTTCCACTACCACTACTACCACTACTACCACTCCATCACAATCACAACCCCAACCACAATCACAATCACAGCCACAACCGCAACATCAACAACGTCCTTCATACTCAACAATAATTCTAAAGCCACATTTCCCACCAAATCTTACTCCAAGAGAATTAATGGCCAATGCCGAAGAAAAATTACGAAAAACAAGTCAATTGACTAAAACACCTAACGCATTTTTAGCCTATCGAATGGCATTACAAAAAGAATTTGCAGCCCTTAATTTGTACCCAAATATGCGTGAGCTTTCGACAGCAGCTGGTAACGCTTGGGAAAAAGAACCTGAATATGTGAAGGCACGGTATAATCGTTTGATGCTTGACACTAGAACTTTATTTCAACGTGTTAGTCAAGCTGTCCTCCCATTACAAATTGTTCACGTAAACCCAAATGAACAGAGTAATCAAAATGATCGGATTCCAAATGATGACGTTAAAGATGACTGGAATCCTTCGGAGATCAATGCTATCATTGTGCCTGATACCGATACTAATGATTTATCACCTTCTTATATCAGTCTATCTGCATCAATAAATTCCGCATTAACGTATCCTTCTCCATCTCCTACTCCAACATCAACCTTCGTGGGATATAATCAGAATACTTTTTCGAACGAGTTTGAAATGAATTCGCCAAACTCAATTGATTCATATGATTATTTCAGTGGAAATCCATTCCATTTTTCTGATCCAATGTCACCAACATCCGGATATCAACAACTCGACTATCTTGCTAATGAAGCAAATAGCACTTCAAATTGCACGTCCTCTGCATCTTCTCCGACCTTTTCGAATGGCTCATCGATATATATTCCTCAATTAGATCATTATCATCATTATATTCAACAACAGCATATACAACAGCAGCAGCAGCATAATAATCAGCATTACAATACAAATAATACTAATAGTAATAATGCAAATAATAATAATAGCCACAATCATAATAGCCATAATAATAATAATAATAATAATAATAATCATAATCATAATCATAATCATAATCATAATAATCATAATCATAATCATAATAATCATAATAATCATAGTAGTAATAGCAGCAGCAGCAGCAGTAATAATAATAACAATATCAATAACAGCAATAATAATAACAACAACAATAATGATAACAACAACAATAATCCTTTTATTACAAATGATACTGCTGCAGCTGTTGTTGCCTCTCTTCCTGTGAATTTAGAAGAAAGGGTTATTGTTCTCGAGAGATTAGTTGCCGACTTATTGGCTGAACGACAGCACGTTCAAAGATCATGACGCAAGAGAAAAAAAAGTGTGTCTACAACCTCTATCTTCTTTTATTATGTACTATAATTGACTCGTTATGACAAGAATAACTACATGAAATCTACGCATATATAAGTCAACAAATATGTATAAAGCACAACAGAAAAAAATATATATGAGAAAGATGGATATTTGAAAAAGTAATATAAAAATCCCCTGCTTTAAAAGCAATTACGTACGTAGTTTGCTGTACATTTATTTCACTGTGTTATTTGGATGCATATACCGTGCAGTGTTGTCAATGGAAGCAAATGGAACTTTCCAATGGACTTCCAGTTGCCATAAAAGCCTCACTAGAAGCAAAAATTGACAACTCTGCATATACATGTACAGTATCCCCAAAAAAGTAACGCCCGATTTAAAATTATATAGTAAAACATATAAAAAAAGTTGTTGATTTTACAATTAACAGTTCTTTCATCTAAAAATGACATAATTAGCTTTAGATATATAATTTGAAATTTTCATATATAAAGCGTGAGAAAAAATTTTAAAATTTAATTTTACTTTCCGATCAAAACAGTCTTGCATTTTAGGTTGCCACAAGTAGTGTATTAATTTTTTGAAAATATAATCAATTAGCTTTAAAAGGATATAAAATTTAGAATAATTATTATAAAAAATTTAGATATTAGGTAAAAGGGGGTATTGTGGCGAAGTTAAAATCGTGATTAGTAAAACTTTTTACAGATAGTACAAATATTATTATATTTCTGGCTAAAAAACCAACTCAATTCTGTATAAGTCAAAAATTACAATGACATGACAAGTAATAAAAGAAAAAAATGATCATTTTGTGTGCCCGTTAATTTTGGGAGGGTATGCAATACCTCGATATCGGAATCACATGAAAATACCACCATTTGATTCGTTTAGACATGACGAATCAAATGGTGGTATTTTCATGTGATCCCAATCGCTGGATATCGAGATATCGCCTTGAAAATCACCGTATGTAGCTCTTCGCTCTGTATCGGTATATTAATTTTGGCATACGGGGACGATTCTCGATACCCTGCGATCGAAACCACATGAAATTATCACCATTCGATTCGCCTAGACATGGCGAATCGAATGGTCGTATTTTCATGTGGTTTCGATCGCAGATCGAGGTATTGCCCTTTAAATTGACGAAAATTAGCGAAAATCTGATGAGTTTCAGTGCGATATCTCGATAACTAGCGATCGGAATCGCATGAAAATACTACCATTCGATTCGTCTAGGCATGAAGAATCGAATAATGGTATTTTCATCGATTCCGATTTCTAGTTATCGAGGTATCGTTACTTTGCCACAACACCCCTTTTACCTTATACATAGCTTGAACATTCCCATGTTTACAATATAATTTTGGACGGGGCATGACTTTTTGGCGGTACTGTTCATTGCACTGCTGTGATATATATGTTGTGCCTCAGATGTCGTTTTGCCTCAGGTATCGATTCACGTGATCACTCAGGCCACTAACCCCAACTCTAGTAGAACTCCTATTCTAATTTGGGCTGATCGATACCTGAGGCAAATCGTCACCTGGGGCACAACATATATAAGCTTAAATTTTAACAAACAAAATACGTACTATGAATAAAGTATTGGGTTGAGACAATCAATAATTTAAAGTTCATATTTGAATCTTTTGACCTATAACGATAAAATTATTTTGAAATATCGAATTTGGGATGAAACTAACTATCACTATATTTAAAATACGATTCTTTTCGAAGATTTAATGTTTTATAAAAACTTAATCTATCTGGAATTCAATGAAAAAATCTACAAGTCCCGTGACTTTCAGCACGAATTCTCGTCGATAACTTGCACGGGCAATAGCAGAGTGCCACTGTTATCATAAAAGGAACTTGTTGATAAAGTTGTTTATTCTTTTATTACATCTGCTGCTATTATATTAAAGATTAATTTCTTGAAAATTACGTTAAATTCATGAATAGAATTTTGTTCAACACAATAATTGCGTCATTGACGCAGATCAATCAGACAATCAATCAACTTGACATTCACTTTACTGTGATGCGCAGAATAGTAGTGCAAATTTATTAATCATATATTAACTGATTATGCATTGTCAGCTACGCCCCCAAGGCAATAAAAAAACGAAAAACGCCAGATGATGCATTAACCCCCATTCGAAAGTTATGATGATGATGATGTTAAGATTATAAAAGCTGGAATGTGAATTTCGAAAAAAAATACGTTCGAAAAATCACCAAAATTATTATTATCTTGTAATCGATATGGCTTTTTTGTTTTTTTTCACACGTCCGCAATTCATCATTGTACATTTATTATCGTTATAATTTCTATTAAGATTGATGGACGGGAAAAACGCAGTTGATGTAAACTATTTTTATAATACGATCATCATTATGTATTTTTCATGATTTTATATAATTTATATTAAGACTACTGCGCCCAGGCTTTTTATACAGTATTATTTATATATAGCGTCAAAACCCACTAGTCTGTGAATCATTCGACGTTCTACATATCGGATTAACACTTGAAACAAATGAAATAATAATCGTCGCTTCCGCCCCTTATGTGCGTGTGAGCTATTTGACACAAACACCACACCACCATATTATAACTGTGTGCGTGCGTGTGAGTCAATTAAGAGCACAACATAACACCTATAAAAAGAGTGAGTCTCTGACAACTGATTTGAACACTGAATATTTTTTTCTTTTTTAGAAAATATCCGTTAACACAACACAAACCACACATAAATTTTATTCAGATTTTATCAGACACAATTTTTTTAGTATAAAAATATTTAAAAAAAAATGTCTTCTCAACACGACAAAATAAACAGCATTAATACACCCGTAGATACTCCCTCTCCTACCAATAACAACAACAGCGACAACGACGAAACTCCGTTGTGTAAGTGCAATATCGAAGCTGTCGCTCGTCAAGTCGGTAAACGTGGCAAGCCAGAAAACCGAGGTCGATATTTTTGGGGATGTGTAAAGTATGGGACGGTAGATGACGACAATAAATGCAATTTTTTTAAATGGTTTGATGGCGATTCCCCAAATTTTTCTGATAATGGCGGATATGGGAAAACCATACCTAGCCAACATTACAACAATAATCGAGGTCTAAATGGTAATGGAAAGCGACGTGCTGAATTTGAAGAAGATGACGAAATCCAAGATCAATTCTGGATAAATAACCGCGTATCTGGAGGAAATCCAAATTGGTTCGATAATGATGATGTTAATCATAATAATCCTAATAATAATAATCCACCACCAACAAAACGTCGTCATCTTTCATCACAACCTTCATCACCAAACATCGCATCGTCATCATCATCTCCATTATCGTCATCATCTTCATCCACTCCTATAATAACCTCCGATCGACATTACTCCACGTCTGAACTAGTCGAAGTTCTAAAGTATAATCTTATACGTCAAGAACGAGTCGCAAAAGCACAAGAGCTATCAAAAATCTATACACGAAAGGAATTGCAGCTTGCACAACAAGAGATGCAGAAAATGAAGGAAGAGATGGAATTAATGAAGAGGGAAAATCAAGTCCTCATAGGCGAAAAGAGGTTGTTGGAAAGGGAGTTAGAAACGGCAAAACAAGAGATCGATCAACTGAAAAGGAATAGCCTTTAACGGAATTTTTAGTAATTAATATGTAAATATCCAAAATCAGAAAAAAATTTGCGCCGGTATTTTGCTTACTTTATATATTGATACGCTTTTATAGCATATACATATATCGAACATTTATTTTGTATATTTATATATCAAAAGTATTTTATTTAGTATTCATATATTTGTATTCTTAGAAACGTTTTTATATAATTTACCTTTCAAATATAATTTATCAATAACGGTGATATTGCACAAGAAATCTTGATATCCAGCATACATTAACGTCAACGCTAATGAAAATCAAATTAACTAAACGCGCATAATACAAGCTAAAAATCGATATACTCGGAAACGACCATCAAAACAAAAATAATGACATCAGTGTAAAGATTAAAAGATAAGCTATGAATCAGTCGAATGTAAGTTCAAGTCCCAAGCTAACGAAAAGCAGCCGCGAGTTCATTCAACATCTACACAGGCCATCGAGCAATCTGATTGGCTATGTGACTAAACAGTAAATCGGATCATCCTAAAAAAAAACATCAATCTTTTTGTTTGTTTCTATTAAAAGCTTTTTCAAGGATTTTGTACCTTACGAGACCTCTCTAAAACACCAAAAGGCCCGAGCTTCGTATAGATTACTGGAATTTTGATTTCATAGAGACGATAGATTCGCCGGGTTTTTTGATTAACAAGAATGACTTCAGACACGAAAAAACGAATAAACTACTTCTATGATGGTGTGTCACTTTGAACTCTCTTTAATTTGACATATAGCTTATCGAAACAACCGTTTGCATTGAATTAACGATTAATCTTAACCATTCATCGCAGAAAAAATTACAGAGTATTTTCATGGCTCTGGACATCCAATGAAGCCAATGCGCGTGAAAATGACTCATTCCTTAGTGATGGCTTATGGATTATATAAAAAGATGGAGATTTTTGTATGCATTGCTTTATTGCGAACTCATCTAAACTAAAGACGCTTCAATTAGAGATTTAATCAGATTAACCTTTATTTGTTTTTCTCTTGCAACATTAATAGAGAGCCAGACCAGGGATAGTTGATGAATTAACACAATTCCACACGGACGAGTATATTGCTTTCCTTGGAAAAGTGACACCGAATAATGCGGATGATCATTTAAAAGAGCAAGTCAAATGTATGCTTATTTTTTTCAGATCTCTATGCTTCTCTTTTACTTTAATAATTTATTGTTTTCAATAGTCAGCGTCGGTGATGATTGTCCTGTCTTTGACGGATTGCTCGAGTATTGTCAGATAACAGCTGGTGGCTCTCTTGGTACTTTTACATTATTAGATATATAATTAAAACAATTTAGAAAAAGGTTTTTCAACGCTGAATATTTATTTTTTTATATCAGAGGGTGCTGCAAGATTAAATTATGGACTATGTGATATAGCGGTTAATTGGGCAGGTGGTCTACATCACGCAAAGAAAGCAGAAGCCAGTGGATTTTGTTACGTTAATGATATAGTAATAGCAATACTTGAGCTTTTAAGGTAATTTATTCACTTAATCCTGACTGTTACTCGCTCCTTAACAAACATAAGAATACTATTAATAATTGTTGTGTGATAATTGAAAGGCACCATTCACGCGTCTTATATATTGATATTGATGTTCACCATGGTGATGGGGTTGAAGAAGCATTCTACACTACCGACAGAGTGATGACATTAAGTTTTCATAATTATGGAGATTTCTTTCCGGGAACTGGTGATATTCATGTATGCTGAATTACTTCTGTCATAGAGCACTCAATCTTTCTTGACTTAAGCTGGCAAAATCTAAGCAAATTTTTTTTAATTATCAAGGATATTGGCTACGGTAAAGGGAAATACCATGCTGTAAATGTTCCGCTTCGGGAAGGAATTGACGATGTAACTTATAAAACGATTTTCGAACCCGTTAGTAATCATCTTTATTAATTATTATATGTTATTCCTTCATTAATTTATCTAATGCTCTTCTTAATCTCTTTAAGATTGTAACCCACGTGATAGAATGGTATCAACCTTCTGTGATTGTGCTTCAGTGTGGTGCTGATTCTCTATCTGGTGATCGGCTAGGCACTTTTAATTTGACCACGAGAGGTATTTACACATGTTTACCTTTTTAATTAAAATATGCTGTCAGAAAAATCGAGGAAACTAACAATAATGTAATATATATAGGACACGGTGACTGTGTTCGCTTTGTTAAAAAGTTTAATATTCCGATGTTGGTGTTGGGTGGTGGTGGATACACTATAAGAAACGTTTCCCGATGTTGGGCATACGAGACTGCCGTGGTAGTTGATAAAGAAGTTCCTATAGGTATATGTAGAAATAATTATGTCATGCAACTAACATTATTACTTTTTGTATGATTGTTCATCTAATACATCGATTCTTTTTTTGCGCTATTAGAACTTCCACATACAGAATTCTATGAATATTATGGTCCGGAATATAAATTACATTGTCCGCCAAGTAATATGGAAAATATGAATTCTCCCGATTATTTAGAGACCATAAAGTATAAATTATTTTTTATATTGTATTTACGCTTGCACACAATCAAGTCGTCATTCAGTGTTGGCTTTGTTTCTCAATGGTTTTTTAAATTTTTGTAGGCTTAAAATTTATGAGCATCTTGATCGATCGCGGCATACTCCAAGTGTACAAATGCAAGGTGAGTTTTATTTTTGTTTTAGTTTATTTATTTTTAAATATATCATTTAACAATATGTGTTTGATCATATTAGATGTGCCTCAAAATAGATTCATCGTAGATGATTATGATGATGATCAAGATGATCCTGATTCACGGAAAACACGTAATGTGTCTTGTGTTAATGCACACTTTACCTCAGCGTTGTCACTTGCCATTTGGCCGGGTTTGGCCATGGCCAAAATCTATTATTGGTTGCGGCCAAATTTTGCTGCTAATTTGGCCGTGGCCAAATGCCAACACTGCTTTACCTATTATCTACCTTACTACACGTAATTAAAAACAATGTCTCATATCTGATATTTACCGTAAAAATTATATAGAAAGATCATGGGATAAACGTATTGTACCCGACAATGAATACGAAGAATCAGATGACGAAGAGATGGAAGGCAATGGCACCAATTCAAGAAAAAGCAGAATTCCATATGTCCGTACATATCGATATAAATTACTATACGACCAATCGTCAAAAGATAAACATAAAAACAACAATAATATCCACACCTTAGCTACGACTACTACTGCTGAGATCGTTGACCAGATGGAAATAGATAATATCCCTGGACCAAGTTCTGCTGATGCTGTAGTACCACCTGTTAATGTTGCAGCAACAACAACAGACGCTGCATCAGAATCTCATACAGATCAAGTCCCAAATAATGATAATGATAATATTGATAATAATAATGGTAATGAGAATGAGAATGACAATGATAACAATGATGATAATGAGAATGAGAATGAGAATGATAATGATAATAATAATGAATCAACGGCAAAAGTTGTGCAAGATGCAGAAATGACGGAGGCAACAAATTCTGTGACTGAAGATCCCGCATTAGCACCAGATTCCATGGTAGATGGTGATGATGATAACAAAATTAATACTACTACTGCGACAACATCAGCTGCTACGACTTCTGCTAACACTACCAATAATGAACTATCATCATTATCATCGTCAACAACAACTGCTGATGCACCTACAGTTCCAGCTCCAGTAAGTATAGCTAGTCCCAATGAAGTCACCATTGTTACTACTGCTACAAATCAAGAAAGTAATCACCTTCCGGAAACTGAATAGAATCTACAGCATAGGTGCTGACAAAGACTATATATAAAGAAAAAATTTCTTTGATCACTTGAAGCAAAAATAATAATCATTGCTGATAAGCAATTTTGAATATATTTATTCAATTTTATGTTCCATCGTTTCAACAAAATAAAAATTGGTGTCATATATAACGAACGGGTCTTTATGTTAACATGCTTGGAGCGGCATCATAATCACAAACGTAATCCAAGTCACATAGTAAATCTTAATAATTTTATTGATCATTCGGAAAATTTGGCACATAAAAAGCAATCCTTATTAATGTAAATTTAACAAAATCAATAGATAGATATAACAAAACCTTACAAATATTATATTCAGATAATCAATTGGAACATTAGTTTGGAATCGTCTTTGAAATCGGCAGGTATGAGTTTTCTTTCGTCGTTAATATTACTGGTTTAAAGAGACGCGCGTGCAAATAGCCACGGCAAAAAAAGTGTCGGGTCATGTGATCTGTAATAGGTCCATAATATTAGATATTAAGTATTAGGATTAGGGTTAGAGCTGAGATAAGGTTGTAAATAAAATTGCCTTCCCAACATTTTTTGACAGTACACCAAGCTAGATTTTCGCATTTTTGTCTTTTCTTATTTTCTTGTGCCGGATTTGTTTTGCCGGGTTGATAAAAAATTTGCTATATTCCTATTGGTTGCGCATAATTTTTGCGCATTCTTATTGGTTGGATTGGTTCATCATCACATGACCCGACACTTTTTTTGGCAGTTAATATTATGACTATCGTTATGTCGTAATTGCTTTAAACCAATCACAGCAGGAAACCTTAGCGAAATTCTCAGTCATGCTTTCCACGAGTGCCCATTCGTGAATATCGATATACCTAAAAGGCAAAAAACAAAAATGTCGCGTGTTTTCATGCGATGATGATCAATTTGAATAAAGATTTGCTTCTAGAATTAGGATAATCAAATGATAACGATAATAAATAAACAAATTTACGTTCGTCAACAATTATATTATTTATTCGTAAAAAAATAACAGAATTGTAAAATTTTTGTTGAATCGGAACATTAATAGCCTTTTGACTCGGTGGTTCAAAAAAATGATATATATATATACGAATGGAGAGAATCGATCACCGAGTCAATTCGGATTCAAATTTTATTACGTGTAGTTATTCTAATGAGCTACTTGAAATTTTGCGTCAATTATGCCTGTGCATCTTAACGTTTAAATTACTCGCATTATAAAAAGACAGCGAAATTCCCTCACTTTCAGCAAAATTGACTCACTTTAACTTGATCATTGTTTCTCCGAAAAGAAAGGGGTTAGTAGGGAAATCAAAAAAAATTTAAATTGCACACATAAAGCTTTTCACGAGCGCCCATTCATTATCTCATACAGTATATACTAAATACCTGATCAAAGACAAAAAGCAAAAATGACGCATCACATCTATATACATAAAAGTATGTTATTAATCTATACCGATACTGATACGCACCTGTATTGGTATACATAAAAGTATGCTATTAATCTATACCGATACGCCTCGAAAATTAGAATACAGACAATCAATTTAAAGAAATAGTCGCGTGGAATCGTGTTTGTTTATGTAAATAAAACATTATTTGGAATTATTCGTCTTTTGAAATCGACAGTTATGAAGCTAAATATACCGATTAACTAAATTTTGTCATTTATGCTCACTTTAAGCAAAATTGCCTCACTTTAACTCGATCATCGTTTCTCTGAAAAGAAAGGGTTAGCAAGGAAATCAAGCAATATAAATTATACACATAAAGCTTTTCACGAGCACCCATTTATTATCTCATTCTTACAGTTCTGAATACCTGGTCAAAGCAAAAAATGACGCATAAAGTATATACGCTTCATTGAACGAATTAAGTCGTGATTTGCTTATGAGAATCAGAAAACATTATCATCGATTACACAGTCAATTATTCGTGATGCAAAGAAAGGAAAAAACTCCGCACGGGCTAGGAAGTCAGAAAAATGGAGGATAGCTATGTACATGTCGTTATAAGATTAGATTAGAGGTACCGAACAATTAATATTTCATATATATTGTGTATTTTTTACTATTAATTTTACAATGTAACATCTGAAACCGAGTATCCTTATCATTTATATCGTAAAAGTTGAAAAAAAAAACAGAGTAATCATTTGAAATAAAATAAAATCTAAATATTTGATGACAAACAACGCGTTTTTTGCTTGCTAATTGCATGTTTGCTATTTACTTTAATTGAATATCTAATTGTTTCTCCAAAGACAGAATGTGAAGAATCATTGTATCAAACAGGTCAATTATTTATTCACTGTTACTATTTTAAACTTCTATGCTTTATAAGAACATAATATAAAACCTCTATATAGTAACATTTATATTTGCAAAATTATTATGAAGGTTTGATCTATCTATACTATTGATAAATATATATAATATCGATATTATATATCACCACCCTCGAAAGTTATTTTTAATTTTTTCAATTTTCACAAATCCAACATATCAAAAACAAAATGGATAACTACATACAAAAAAATATCGTGAAAGCGAAAATTGAATTATCAGGCCTTAGTTGCTCTAGTTGTGTTCGATCAATCGAGCAAAATTTAGAGAAATTGCCAGGAGTCTTGAAGATACATGTAAACTTGTTGATGAGTAATGCTACTTTGGAATTTGATCAGACACAAATTACACTCGATCGAATTACTCAAACTATTCGAGATGCTGGGTATAAAGTTGAACATGTTAACATCGTAATTACACAACAACAAGACCCATCATTATCAAAATCTCTATCAAACTTTGATAATGTACTTTCAGTAGCAAAAAAAGCCTCTGATGATACAATGGTAGAAGATTATAATAACAATGATAAAATAAATGCAAGTTGCGCTCTGCAAAAAGTCCCGGATCTCAATATAACAAACATGATACCACCATCAACATCAACCAATTCAACGCGTACGATGGCAACTGTACGATTAGAAATAACAGGAATGACGTGTGCATCATGTGTTAGTTCAGTACAAGCAGCAATAGAAGGCTTGGACGGAGTGGAAAACACGCAAGTGAATTTACTCACCAATGAAGCAACGGTAAAATACAACCCAAATAAAATTGGTACGCGTGATTTAGTTGAAGCAGTCACCGAAGTTGGGTTTGAAGCTAAGCTAATATCGTCGACCACAAAAAATCATAATCTCGGAAATACGATACGAGAACGTGCAGAAAGAGAGCAACGACGATTAAAAGATCGATTTCTCATGTCACTTTGGTTCGCTATACCCACTTTCGTAATTTCAATGATATTTATGACTGCTCTACCAGCCTCCAATGATGTACGCATGGCATTCATGAAACAAATCATACCGGGATTAGGAGTGGGAACATTAATACTTTTCTTATTGGCAACACCTGTTCAACTCTATCTCGGTGGTCCGTTTTATGTGAAAGCATGGAAATCATTATATTATGCGCGGGTTGCAAATATGGATACACTAGTGACAATCGGTACGACAATCGCGTATGTCGGATCAATTGTGAATGTTGTTGTCCCAGTAGCATATAAGGATGATCGACCAAGCCAACAATTCTTCGAAACTAGTGTTTTATTATTCACGTTTATTTTGCTGGGAAGATGGATGGAAGCAAAAGCAAAGGGAAAAACATTCGAAACTATAACGAAATTAATGGAATTACAACCAGATAAAGCAGTTTTGGTGAAATTTAATCAAAATGGAAAAGTTGATGATTCGTTTACTGAACATGAAATCGATTCGGATTTAATTCAAGGTAAGTTATTTGATCCATTATTAAATTGTAATTTAGAGTTACGTCTAACAATTTTTTTATAAATAATTCTAGTCGATGATATACTTAAAGTAAATGCGGGAGGAAGAATTCCATGCGATGGTTAGCATTAAATTAATTCGAATTCTTGGTTAAGTATTAATTATTATAACCGAATAATCAATTAATTAGGGAAAATTTATCGTGGAACAACGACATTAGATGAGTCAACGATAACTGGTGAATCGATTCCCGTATCAAAAGGAGTCGGTGATATCGTAATAAGCGCAACAGTAAATCAAACATCATCAATCTGGATAAAAGCAACAAGAGTTGGTACAGACACAACAATATCACGTATCATAAATCTCGTACAAGAAGCACAATCAAGTAAAAAAGCACCAATCGAAGAATTCGCCGATAAAGTATCTCACATCTTTGTCCCAGTTGTGATTGGAATAGCATTGTCGGTGTTTATAGTATGGGTTGGCTGTGGCGGAACTGGTAGAATCCCAAGTGATTGGTTAGGTAAAGACCAAAATTATGTGATGTTTTCATTATTTTTTGCTATTTCTGTGATGGTAGTAGCGTGTCCTTGTGCGATGGGTCTTGCTTCACCGACTGCGATCATGGTAGGCACGGGAATAGCAGCAAAACTTGGAATATTGATAAAAGGAGGAGGAGAAGCAATTGAACTAGCAAACAAGATAAATGTGATTGCATTTGATAAAACGGGAACTTTGACTTTCGGTAAACCCAAAGTTATCGACAAGAATTTATTCTATCCTAAAGATCCATTGGAAAATGCACGACAATGTGAACAATTATTAATGCGAATTATCGGTTTAGTTGAATCGTCAAGTGATCATCCATTAGCAAAAGCTGTTTCTCAATATGTCGTGGATCAAAACACCACTGACCGAAACCCGAGCAACGTGACACTAAAGGCTGTTAGAGAAGCGCCTGGTAAAGGACTCAAAGCAAGAGTAAAAGTTGATTCCGCACCCCCGAATTTCTTCCCTGCTGATGCTAATCCGTATTACAATGTGTTTATCGGGAATGAAAGATGGTTATTTGAGCATAATTGCATTTACCCATCTCATATAACAAAGCAAGAAGCGAAAAATACGCTGCGTCATTGGAAGTTAAGCGGTTCTTCGGTCGTGTTGGTTGGATTGAGAAAGGCGTCGGAGAAGAAAGGAGGATTGATACTGGCTCAGTTTGCTGTGGCGGATACACCGAGATCAGATGCAGCGAAAACTGTTGCAGCATTGAAATCACGGGGAATTGATATTTGGATGATTACTGGGGATAATCCGATC